>JAKCPI010000959.1:0-39886 GCA_023213315.1 Euborellia annulipes
ATAGACATTTCCCGTGTGGGGTTTCTGGAACCCCCATCGGGCGCCTCCCCGGGTGGCGGATAGGGGAAAGCCTCCAAGAATTGGGTGGTACCAGGGAAATTATATATCTGGGGCGGACCAAAACCAGAAGACTCACAACGTTTCCTTTATTGTTTTGTGTCTTGAATTACAATCGAAGATATGAGCGCAAGAGCTGGATAATAACATTAAAAAAACGATAAAAACTTTTTACCTTACATTATATTCGCTGGTGTAGTGGGCTGGGATATTTGCGTTTTACAAAGAAGATCCCTGTTCAAATCCTGGGTGTGCGGGATTTTTTTCATTAAATAAAAATTACAAGTACAAAACGCATGGGTGGGACTTAATATTGTCCCTCACTGTACGTATCTGTTTTGTATATGTACTATTATTAAAAGTACCTTCACGGACCGATAGAGGGCAGAAGTGACCATGTTTTTGTAAAAAACTCAATTTCACCAAATGTGGTCATTATCTAGTTCTTGCACTGGGGTCTTCAATTGATTGATAAATAAGGCTTAATCAATAATTATATAAACATCTATATATAAATTTGAATTAAATTTTTACAGACTTGGTAATATGATAGTGACTATACAACGGTCCCGATCACTTTCCGTTTGAGTGTTGATATCGTCTTCTGTCGGCTTAGATCTACTTATAAGCCATTTTTTTTTTTTTTATATTAAACTATTTTTTTTTGCATTACTATGCCAACTTGTTGATCTGCACAACACAAAAAATTTTACGGCATTCATTCTAAAGGGGCTTTTTCACGATCAATCAGATTGTCAGTCTGACTGAACGTCAGTGTTTTCTTCATTCAAGTATAATTTTACACATCATTCATACTACCAGTCAGAATCAAGTTCTTTTTTGCTCATTCGACTGTGGGAAGCCACTAATTTTTTTTTTTTCTTAACAAATCTAACTTAGTTTCCAGCCACTAAGTAACTATGAAAAACAAAAAGAAAACGGCCATCAGTCCGTCAGTCTTGCCCATACACGTTCAGTCAAAACGCCAATCCGCTCAAATACTGTCAGTATGATTGATCGTGTAAAGGCCCCTTAAGGTAAAATATTTAAAATAAATAATGTTTAAGCATTTAAGAAATAAATTGGAAGCATAATGACATGTTGGAACAGTTTTTTGTCCCTCCTGAAAACTTTGATTTTTGGACATACAACATATTGCTGTTTCCACGACGATATGTTGAATGTGATCTAAATGTAAACAATTTTTGTAAAAAAACAGGTCCTGAAGATGGAAATTCGAAAACGTTGATGCACACGTTTGACATGAAAAATTAAACGAATATTTAAAAAATACTTAAAGATTTTTTAAATTAACCATAAACACACCTAAATCCTGTGCCGACGAGTGTAGCTGTGACAGTTTAAATAAAGGTTTATTTATTACACCTAGCACCTCCTTGCCAAAGTGATTCTGCTGATAAGTGGCCTACTGTGGGTGACCTCTGCTCCAGTCAATTCCCACATGGTTGGAGGCTTCCTTTAGTTAATGCATTAACTCTGATGGTTGCACAGCATATAGAAGTGAGCATTCCAAAATGATGTTCCGTTTGCTGAAATATGACTATAAGGACAGAAGGGAGAAGCTGTTGAATGGAATCTACCAGGTATATAGGTGAGGGTATGGAATTGGATATTTTCGATTTCTTCTATTGTCAGATCGATGGTGCTTCAGGGCAGTTTTATTATGGCTAGAGCTGGTCTATTATATGAGAGGTGTGCCTTATATTTTAAGAGGAATTAAATATAAGATTCATTTTTTATCAAAAGAGTAAAAAGTGGTCTTGGTTAACTTTTGCTCTGAAGCCCTCATATATTCTAGAATAGTTTTATAAAGTAAAAAAAGAAAAACGCAGGATTTAATTAAGAAATAAAAATCAAAGTTTATATAAATATATATTATTGTATTCTGAAAAATTGATATCAAACAAGTAGGGAAACAAAAAATCCAGGAACTGAACAGTTTCTAAATTGATTTGTTGTTATAATTTATATAAGTTAAAAAAATATATATATAAAAATAGTTTAATATCTGAAGATCAAATAATATTATATATACATGTAACAGTTTTTACCATCTGTTGGCTAATTAAGGTGATTGAAAATATCTTTTAATGGATCTTAAAAAATGAGGCCCTGATGATGTCTGATAGGACGAAACTTAGATTCGCATCGAGTTAGCCAATAAATTTTAATAAAAAAATAAGAGAAATTTTGTTTTTCTTATTTATAAATTGAAAAAGCCGTCTACCTAAACCTGGAATCTGAGATTGAATCACCTGGTTTGAGATCCTATGAAAATATATATATATATCTTTCTTTAATTAACACAAATAAATGTTTACTCATTTTTTGTCTAATGTCGCAAAATATTCTTTCTAAATTGTGATACATCATTCATTACTCAACGATTTCTCTTGTCTTTGTATAAAATACAACATTTCGGCCACTCGCTCTGTGGCCTTCTTCAGATACAATCACAAAGTGTCTTACAAATCTACATTCTGAATTGAAACAAATTCAAGATCCTCGTCCCTCGAGGGAATTGGAGATGGAAGGCGCCTGTTGTGGATGCAATTGTCAATTAATCTGAAAACAAAATCAAACAAATCTATAGTAGGCTATATTGATTGTGCAAAAAGAAAAATGAGATGCCCGTTTTAAAGCCATTGAAATACGCATCTCAAATATGATACTTGACTTACCAAATTAATTGTCGTTCATTATTTATGGATTCTTCAATCTTTTTCTCTACGATAAGGTAGAGTCGTCAATCATTTTATTTATTTGTTTTTGCTTTATTTTGAAGCTGAAAAAAAGAATTCCATATTAAAAATTGATTTAAATAGAGATTTATTTTAAGTATTTAATTTTTCAATACTTACACTGCATCACTTTAATTCGTTCCTTCATTTTTTGGATTTTAATTAACATTTCTTTTCTCAATTTACTGAGTCTGAGGCTTTCCTTATATAAACGTAAGGGTTTGCAATGATTTCCATCTTCAATCTCAAAGTTTTTCACTTTAACAATTTCATTGAAGTGAATTTTCCTTTTAGAAATTTTTCTTAATTCTCCATTCTCTGAAAAACTGTATTTTTTGATAAGGATCGTTCCTCTTCTTCAAGTGGTGAAGTGAGCGACACTTCCTCCACTAGATTAGGCGAAGATGATTCACAATTCATTTTCCTAAAAAATGAAAGGAAGGTTTAGTGTCTTTAATCATACCATATCTATATAAATGTGGAAAGGGACCTCTTGTGGGAAATTTCACAAATTGAGTGATTGATATTTTATTGTAGAGGAAGGATAATATCCTGAACATTTTAAAACTAAATTCACTCTGATATCTCAAAAACTAAATAAAAATAAAATAAAAAAAAAGATTTAAAAAAAAATGCTTTTATTTAAATTGAACTAAAAAGAGCGAAATAAGAGAGAAATAATTTAATTGTTCTTGTTAAAATTTTTTAATATTTATGACTTAAAATAAAAGCGTGGGGCGCTTTGAAGTGATTCCGAGGCTCGCGCCCCACGCTTTTATTTTAAGTAATAAATTTTAAAAAATTTTAACAAGAACAATTAAATTATTTCGCTCTTTTTAGTTCAATTTAAATAAAAGCATTTTTTTTTAAATCTTTTTTTATTTTATTTTTATTTTAAGCTTTTTAGTCTTTTTTTTGTGTGATTTTTTAAAATTAACTTTCAAAATTAGAGGCTTTTAAATAACATCGAGAAATTTTCTAAAATTGTCTAATTAGCGTAGAGCTTTAAATAAAGAACATTAGTTTGGCCTACTTAGATTTGGTTCAATTGAAAAATTATTCATTATCATAAAAAATGACCCCTAAATATCAAATTTCACACCTCGAGCTGATCGGGAAGTCTTGAAATTACATTAATTCGCGAAGGGTTTCAAATAAAGTACCACATTAGTTTGGTCTATTTTGATCAAAACAACCATATAGTGGCGTCATCAAAACTGACCCTTAAGTATTACATTTCACACCTCTAGCCCATCGGGAAGTGTCCTAAACAAAGACTCAAAGTTGGTGACCTTGAAAGAGTAAGTTAAATAAGAGCATTTAAAAAAGTTACAGTCTTTCAAAGTTATATATATAAAAAACGAGATTTTGAGAAAAACGCATTTAAACATAACGAAAAACTAGGGTTTTTATATCGAGTATTTTAAAATCTCATGCACTAGGTCTTGGTTTAATAAAAAGATGACAATTATAATTTATATATACATGTATATATATTTTTTTCTTTATTTCAGAGCTTATAGAGGCTAACAAGTTTGCGCAAAAATCACTTGTTTCGGCGAAATAACACCTTCATCAGAGCCACATTAACTGGAATCAATTACAAATTTTTACAATGATTGTAATTGTATTCTAGTTAATGTAACTATGATGAAAGCGTTATTTCGCAGAAAAAAGTGATTTTTGTGCAAACTTGTTAGCCCTCTATAAACTCTGAAATAAAGAAAAAAATATATATACATGTATATATAAATTATAATTGTCATCTTTTTATTAAACCAAGACCTAGTGCATGAGATTTTAATTGAATACTAGTTCACACTGAAATAATCGTATCGAGTATTTTGTAATATTTATCGGATTCTCATGGCTAAAATAGCCGAATAAATCTGTATAGGAAATATTGAAGAATCGTATTCAATTGAAACCCAAAAATCGCTATTTATGACCTAATTCGACTAAAATGCCCGTAGCGATAATAAAAGAGATCCCGCATCACATTTAATTAATTCACACCCCTGATATCTCTACAACAGATAGGAATTTGCATTTTATATGATGTTGGAAATTGCGAAGAGCAAGAAGAAGAGCAGCCCAAAACAAAATCTTTGGATAGCAAATGTTTAAGGAGATATCCATCCATCTTCAGTCTTTATGGGTTTATAATCAATATACCTTGTATGATTTAGGCACAAAAGTCCGTGCACATTTATATTTTTTTAAAAAGGCGAGTGTTTAAGGCAACGTGTCAGTCTATTTGAGAACATGAGCACGGCCTTTTGAGCCTTAATAATAATGAATATTTTGTTCTTAATTCATATATTGAGTATAAACCCATAAGAACTAAAGATAGACAAATAAAATTTAGTTTTCTTCGCTATTTAGAATCCAAAGGTTTTGTTTTTTGCTGCTCTTGTTAATTTTTAAGATAAACTCCTCACGTGTTTTTAAGAAACTAAAGGAATCCTGATTTATTTATAAAATAAATTTAATAATAATTTTAAAATATAATACAAAATGCACACTAACCTTCTAGAGAAATGGTTTGAAGATTTTCAAAATTAGACAGAAACACGCTAACACAGAGAAGAGCAGATCTGAGATGTTCACTGGTCAAGAGCACTTCAGGTAATGAACCACTGGGCAGAGGGCAAAAACAAGTAAGAAGGAGAGGGGTGGGGGAAGGATGTGACCATAGAGCCCTCTAGTGGTAGATTAGACAAAGATAAATTTGTGTACCTGGGCCGGAATAGTACAAAGGTCGAAAACTTGCTTTTATTTGTTCTAGGTATCGGATTATCCTTTTATAGTCAAAATGGACCAGAGTTTCCTAAGGCTAATAGGTTGCATTTTAGTAATGGAAATATACCCTAAAGACAGTACCGGGGCCTTTGGCGGGAATAAGCGCTTAAAGTTATAATATTAATTAATATCTCTAAACTGTTTTCCAAAAGCTTAAGATTTGAGAAAATAAATAAATACAAAATCGACACAAAAAATCTGGTGTGACGGTACTCTCCGATTAACGAAGGTAAGAGAAAGTTGTGTGCTGTACTCGAGTCATACCAAATATTTTGTGTCTAGATATATTTATTTTCCCATAGCACCTTAGTTAATTTGACCACTTGTTTATTATTATTTTGGAAAGTTTCAGCCTTCAGAAAACATTTTGGGTTACGATATATTTTTTGAACTAACGCTGACGGCAAGTGCCACAAAATTTCGCTGTCTGGTTATTAGATTCCTATTACTTTCTCGTACCCTATATATGAAATATATAGAGAGAGAAAGTATTGCGATCATGTCAAAAATTCGATGTCGAGATTTTGATGGATATACATGTTTTGAGGTCCCCTGAGTCCAAAAAAGTGGGTCCCGCAAATTGGTCTGTGTGTGTGTGTGTATGTGTGTGTGTGCGTGTGTCTGTATGTGTGGACAGATTTTTAGCATGAAGGAATTGAGCTACCGGATTGAAATTTTATATTTAACTTAGGTACCTTTGAAGAATCTCAAAATAAGCTTTTGAACAAAATCGGCCAAAAAGTACTAGTACTTTACTGATGTACTTTTTCAGTTTTTTTCGATTTTCTCAAAATTCCCTCCAAGGATTTTTTTTTAAATTCATAAATCAATTATTTTTTAGATGCTCTTTAAAATGTATATTCTCATTTTGCCGTTGAAATCTTCTGAAGAGCACTTTACTCTTGTTCTTCATAGGAAAGATAGAAATGGTTGCCATGGTAACGGAATTTAAATCTTTTTCTTTTTATTAGATTAAAAATCAATTGCCCTCGGGGCATGGCGTAGAGGTTAGCGTGCTAACCTCATATACCAAACGTCGCGGGTTCGGACCCCAGGCAGTCCGATGATTTTATTTAAGCCAATTGGATACCAAATGGCTTAAATAAGAATGCCTGGACCCCATATATGTATATTTATTTAATAACGGATATCGTTTAAAGTCTTATATGGCCTGAGTTGCCGAAAAGACTGTGTGAATGAGTGTGTGAGTGTGAGTGTGAATGAGAAAAAAGTGTGAATGTTTTTTATAAAAAAAAAAAAAAAAAAAAAATCAATTATTATTTAAATTCCCATTTTTTTTAAATTTATTTGTGTCTTTAATTGTTTCAAAGAAAACATATATGTCTCTCTCTCACTTGCAAACATTATCGTCTCTCTCTACTCTTTTTAAATTCCCTTTCCACCTTATCTTCGCATAGGAACAATGTTAATTTCCTATAGGGATTTGTATGTTAATTTCGATTCAAAAGGGGGTCCCCTTTAGAACTTTTTAGGCATTTAAAATTTTTTTTTCCAATTCTTATGAAATTTTGTATTTATTTACGATTCTATATTGTGTATAAAATGTCCAAATATGAGATTAAAATTTTGAAAAATAACCATAGTTTATTTGAAGCAGTCAACATTTAAAATGCAAGTTTGAAACTAAGGTGCATGGGCGTAGCCAGGGGGAGGCAGGGGGGCCGTTGCCCCCCCCCCTGGCTGGTCCTAAAAATTAAAAAAAAAATATATATATATATTTTTCCCATTGGAAATTTTTTTTAACACTCCAATTCACTACATTAATTTAATTTTTTTATTTTATTTAAACTCTATGTAGATATTAATTGCAAACCCCCCTCTTCGCCCTAACGAGGAGTTGGCCCCCCCCTAACAAGAAGTCTGGCTACGACCATGCTAAGGTGCTATCGGAAACTAAATATATCTCGACACAAAAAATATGGTGTGACCAGCACGGTGCACAACTTTCTCTTACCGAAGGGTAAGAGAAAGTTGTGTGCTGTGCGCCAGTCACACCAGATTTGTTTATATTTTAATTGCTCGTTGCTTTCGGAAAATAGTTTAGAGATATTAATTAATATTACAACTTTTGAGGTATGATAGTTGAAGAAAGCAAACAGATTTTTACTTTCTCTTACCTATGTATATATGTAATATATATATAGAGAGAAAGTATTGGATTCATGTCAAAAATTCGATGTCGAGATTTTGATGGATCTTCACGTTTTGAGGTCCCCTGAATCCAAAAAGTGGTTTTCGCGACATGGTCTGTCTGTGGGTGGGTGGGTAGGTGGGTGGGTGGGTGTGTGTGTGTTCAATTTTAAGGATGAAGGAATTGAGCTACGAGGTTGAAATTTTATATTTAAGTTAAACACCCCCCGGGACCGGAAAAATAAGCTTTTAATCAAAATCGGCCAAAGAGTACTAGTACTTTACTGATGTACTTTTTCAGTTTTTTTCGATTTTCTCAAAATTTGCTCCAACGATTTTTTTAAAATTCAAAAATCAATTATTTTTTAGATGCTCTTTAAAATGTATATTCTCATTTTGCGATTGAAATCTTCTGAAGACCACTTTACTCTTGTATTTCATAGGGAAGGATAGGAGAAATGGTTGCCATGATAACAAAATATAAATATTTTCCCATACTTATAAATTTTACATCTGAATTCATGTTCCATACTGTCGGGAACTAAATACATGTCGACACAAAAAATCTGGTGTGACAAGCACAGAACACAACTTTCGATTACCGAAGGTAAGAGAAAGTTGTGTGCTGTGCGCAGGTCACACCAGATTTTTATTTTTCAGAATAATTTATTTAATCTAATGGCGATCGATTTCGTCAGCTGGAATTAAAATTTTACAATTATTACAATTTAAACAAATTTGCACAAATAATATCTTGGTACAATCAATCAAATATATTATAACGATGCTAGTCATCCACTGGATGAGAAATAACAAAGACACAAGGTTGGAAACATCAAATTTATTCAGGAAATTTAATTAAAGAGGAGACTTTATTTAGGGGTGCACAATATTTAATGTAAAATTAATTTAATTACATTGATCTTATAACTAAATGAGGTAGCAGTAACAGCTGCTTCGCTTCCTGTTACTGCTCGGGGGTACGTCGGAGTAAATCTACTTCACCTTGCGTGACAACAATAGCAATGCCAATGATCTCTATCATGAAACTCAAGCAACTCATTTAAAATTGAAAAAATAATTCATCAATAAAACAATACATTTAGTCAGAATGCGGAAAAGACAAGGGAAAACAAGGGGAAAGGGCGTTGCCACTTACTGAGAGTTGAAGTACAGGACTGGATGCGGATGCAGGACCGGAGACCAGTGGATGTTGTACAAGTAAGGATGACCAAACCAGGTTGAGAGGTCATGGATGTAGATATGCAGGAGTTGAGCGGCCAAGGTAGACCAACGTTGGAGTAGGAACAGGAGGTTGGTGTCCAAACATGACGTTGTCAAAATATTTTAAAGTGTGGAGACATCAGGAATATTTCAAAGTCCGAAGCGTTTAAAAAAATTTATAAGTCCAGAGATCGTGGAAATTTTTCTAAGTCCAGAGATCGTGAAAAAATTTATAAGTCCCGAGATCGTGGAAATTTTTCTAAGTCCAGAGATCGTGAAAAAATTTATAAGTCCCGAGATCGTGGAAATTTTTCTAAGTCCCAGCTCGGTTGAAAATTTTCTAAGTGTTGAGCGGACATGACAGAATTTTTCTAAGTCCCGACTGGAACATGAAAAAAATACTTCTTCTTTCTTCAAAAAAATTGGCGTGGATCCATTCTCGGTGAGGGGTCCCGAGGAACTAATTTTCAAGCGTCGGCGTGGCGCCTTATATAGGGGCGGCGGTGGTTTCCAAAAGTTCGCGCACAAGCCCCGCCCCCAGGTGAGGCATAGGTGAAATTTTACATAGGAGTTGTGCTAGTTGGAATCGGTTCTATCGGCTCTTGTGGCGGTCTCCGTGGAGCAATGGACATGGAACCAACGGCATCGGAAAGAGCTCAAAAAGTACTATCAGTAGCATACGTGAAACAGGCGGTGGCAGCCCGGCTTCGTTTTGAAATTAACGAAAAACAGCGAAAATTCCGTTTCTTGAAAAGCGTCGGATTTTTGATTGCGTGTTGCGACTGAATGCGTTGAGCTAGCGCACTGGTTGAGGGCTTGTTAGAATCGGCAGGGCAGTAGAAAGCGTTTAAGATTGGTTCCAGGCAAATGAAACAATTTTGAGAGGCAATTTTGAGCGTTGCCGTGAGCCTGACTTTGAGGCATCACATGTTGAAACAGGCGTGACAGTGGTTAATATTTGTAGGCTCTCTGGATGGAGGGAGAGCCAAAGATTAAATATCCAAGCGGACAAGTGCGGGCGGCAAGAGAGACGAGTAATATACGGCAAAGTTTAGCGGCGGTATTCAGCCTATGAGTGCGACAAGGACAGAGAGAGACGCTCCATATCTCCGCGTATCTCGTCGATAACTGGCTTAATTTTCATGCTACAGCGCAGACAGAGGTATCAAAATGTAGCGTATGGAATACAGAATACGGTGATATGGCGCTTGCCGGGGTACGGCATCTGAGACGTGGTCCAGGAGTAAATTAAGAAACGTGATTGTTGAGAGGCGACGGAATTTCTTGTGTAGCGGGTCTAATATACATAGTAGAAAGTGGCAATCGATCTTATTTTGTAGAGGAGATCGTGTCGGTTCAGATTACATTTTGTTTTATTATAGAAGTCCTCGTCAGAAAAATTTTATTTCACTTTTAAAGGTTCCTCCATAGGTTGCATGTAAATGGCTCAGCTAATCAGCAAACCGGCAGGGTTCGGGATTTGCTGACTATAAATATGTTGACGGGGGTCTGGGAGGTTCATTCGGGGACGAGCTCTTACGGTAAGAGGAGCCACCAGCGACTCTAGTGGGTGGCAGGTGAACGAGAGAGAGAGGGCCTATAAATATTCCGCGGGGCCTGAATTTGATCAGTTGGCTTTTAGGCTAGCTGCGAGACAGTTCGACTAATTAGGAGAAATTTATTAATAAAAATAAATAAAAATATTCAATTAACATCTAATTGAGTCCTCTTAACAGACATCTTTGGCAATGCTATCTCATTAATAAAAAGATTTATTTAATTAATAAATAATCAAAAAAATTAATTAGCGGACATTTTGCAGCCGACTAATTAGACAATAATTAAAACAATATAAGGGGCAAGAATACGTAATAATAGAAGGGGACAAATGGATTTTTCCATTATAATATATATATGAGAATATACATTATTTCTTGGGGGGATACGTAGTTTAAATGAGATTGTGTTAACATGAGGTGATTCATTAGAAATTGATTCATAGGAAAATTATAGATATTAATATAAAACATATAAGCTTAGTATCAATTAATACTGACCGTTATTAAAAAATATAATATATATATATATATATTACAACTTTACGCTTTTATTCCCGCCGGAGGTGCTGACTCTAGAGCAAGGACGGATACAAGCCCCCCCCCCCACCCGGGGGGTAAAGAGGAAACTACCAAACTACCCCCCCCCCCCCGAGATTTGAGGAAAAATATTTTTTTTTTTTTGGGAAAAAAATTGTATTTTAAATTTTGAAAACTAATACTTAAAAATTTGATTTGTATATATATTCTGGTAAACAACTACAGAATGCACCTTTAAATTACCGATTATAAGAAAAAATTGTGTGCTGTGAAACCAGTCACACCAGATTCCCCCCCCCCCCATCCCCCGAGAAACTCCTCTGAATCCGCCACTGCTCTAGAGTATATTTCCATTACTAAAATGCAACCCATTCTGAAAATATTAGCCTTCTTGGCCATTTTCTTCGCCAGTTCTCCGACTATGATAAGGAGTTTGAACTTGGATGACAAAAAACTATTGTTATTTTTTGAACAAACAACTTCTATGAAATCAAAGAGATAATTTACTTGGAAGATTTCAGTTTGAGTATCCAAAGAATTTTTTTGTGTCGAGATATATTTATATAGTTTCTCAAATCTTAAGCTTTTGGAAAACAGTTTGGAAATATTAATTAATTTTATAACTTTATTCCCGCCAAAGGCCCCGGTACTGTCTTTAGGGTATATTTCCATTACTAAAATGCAACCCATTAGCTGGGCATACACGGAGAGGTAGAACCGTCGGTTTTGACCGTGCCGGTCCAAACGCACGGATTTATCTTTACGTTAGTGGGCGAGCACGCGCCAGTTTTGACCGCCACGCATCAATCTAACAGATTGGACTGCGGTCCAAACTCACGATCCGATCTTTTCGTTAGTGGGCGAGCACGCGCCAGTTTTGACCGCCACGTATCAATCTAACAGATTGGACTGCGGTCCAAACTCACGGACTGATCTTTTCGTTAGTGAGCAAGCGACAGTTTTGACCGCCACGCATCAATCTAACAGATTGGACTGCGGTCCGAACTCACGGTCTGATCTTTTCGTTAGTGGACAAGCGACAGTTTTGACCGCCCCGGACCATCTCTTTAAGTCGCGATTTTTGGAGGGGGTAGGGGAGGACATGTTACTTCAAAAATTTTTTTACAAATTTATTTTTAAAGAAAATAAGTTACCCCTCCCCCCTATTAAATAATTAAGCTATTAATATGTTCTAAAATATTTTAGTTAATCACCATTCACAAAAACAAATTTATTATTATTTTTTTTTTTAAATATCATTTAAGGTCATGGCAAATTAGGATACAAATATTATATAGACCTAGCATTTTACTCGGGAGAAAGTCTAGTTTCTGAATATACAAAAAAAATTATAGGTTATGTAAGAAAAAAAAAATTGGCCCTCTTTCTAAAGCGCCCCCTAATGGTCCGATGTTTACCAAAAGCTTTTCAGTTCTTGACCTTTACATCTAGTTTATGTGTGCAAAATACCACAGACATACACACAGACACACAGACATCATTCCAAAAACTACTTAAATGGACTCAGGGGACCTTAAATCGCATTTTGGCAGCTTCACAATCAGATAATTAAAGAGTTTATTTAAAGGAGAAGAAAGGATTAATTACTTTTTTTTTTAAAATAATTTTCTATTTCCATTTTTCTTGGAAATTCCAATGGCTTCTTGACTTGATCTGTCTAGTCGGCAGGCAAAACTTTCGTCAAGACGAAAGTCCACGGATTTGGTCAAATCAGCGGTTAAAACTGCCGCGGTCCAAAGATTTTGCCCATACACGTACGGTTTGGCCCGTGGCGGGCCAACTATACGGGTTTGACTGCGGGTTTTTCCTTTACGTTTGTGAGTGATGACGGTTTTAACCGTGGCGGTTTTAACCGTGCCGGTTTTAGCCGGCCCGGCAGACTGGTCCGCCCCGGTCCAACCCGACAGATCAAACTCTCCGTTTTTTTAAACGAAATTGATAATGACGGTTTTAACCGTGGCGGATCGACCCGACAGATTGGTCCGCCCCGGTCCAACCCGACAGATCAAACTCTCCACTTTTTTAAGCCAAATTGATAACGAAAGTTTTAACCGTGGCGGATCGACCCGACAGATTGGACCGCCCCGGTCCAACCCGACAGTTCTACTCTCTCCGTGTATGCCCAGCTATTAGCCTTAGGAAACTCTTGTCCATTTTGACTATAAAAGGATAATCCGATACCTAGAACAAATAAAAGCAAGTTTTCGACCTTTGTACTATTTCTGCCCAGGTATACAAATTTATCTTTTTCTAATCTACCACTAGAGGGCTCTATGGTCACATCCTTCCCCCCACCCCTCTCCTTCTTACTTGTTTTTGCCCTCTGCCAGTGGTTCATTACCTGAAGTGCTCTTGACCAGTGAACATCTCAGATCTGCTCTTCTCTGTGTTAGCGTGTTTCTGTCTAATTTTAAAAATCTTCAAAGCATTTCTCTAGAAGGTTAGTGTGCATTTTGTATTATAGTTTAAAATTATTAAATTTATTTTACAAATAAATCAGGATTCTTTTAGTTTTTTAAAAACACGTGAGGAGTTTATCTTAAAAATTAACAAGAGCAGCAAAAAACAAAACCTTTGGATTCTAAATAGCGAAGAAGACTAAATTTTATTTGTCTATCTTTAGTTCTTATGGGTTTATACTCAATATATGATTTAGGCACAAAATTATCATTATTATTGAGGCTCAAAAGTCCGTGCTCATGTTCTCAAATAGACTGACACGTTGCCTTAAACACTCGCCTTTTTAAAAAAATATAAATGTGCACGGACTTTTGTGCCTAAATCATACAAGGTATATTGAATATAAACCCATAAGGACTGAAGATGGATGGACATCTCCTTAAACATTTGCTATCCAAAGATTTTGTTTTGTGCTGCTCTTGTACTTGCTCTTCCCAATTTCCAACATCATATAAAATGCAAATTCCTATCTGTTGTAGAGATATCAGGGGTGTGAATTAATTAAATGTGATGCGGGATCTCTTTTATTATCGCTACGGGCATTTTAGTCGAATTAGGTCATAAATAGCGATTTTTGGGTATATTATCATCTTTTTATTAAACCAAGACCTAGTGCATGAGATTTTAAAATACCCGATATAAAAACCTTAAATAGTTTTTCGCTATGTTTAAATGCGTTTTTCTCAAAATCTCGATTTTTATATCTATAACTTTTAAAGACTGTAACTTTAACTTTTTTAGTTTTTGAGATATCAGAGTGAATTTAGTTTTAAAATATTCAGGAAATTATCCTTCTCTACAATAAAATATCAATCACTCAATTTGTGAAATTTCCGACCAGAGGTCCCTTTTCACATTTTTATAGATATGGTATGATTAAAGACACTAAACCTTCCTTTTATTTTTTAGGAAAATGAATTGTGAATCATCTTCGCCTCGTCTAGTGGAGGAAGTGCCGCTCACTTCACCAATTGAAGAAGAGGAACGATCCGTATCAAAAAATAACAGTATATCAGAGAATGGAAAATTACCAAAAATTTCTAAAAGAAAAATCCACTTCAACGAAATTGTTAAAGTGAAAAACTTTGAGATTGAAGATGGCAACAACTGCAAACCCTTACGTTTATATAAGGAGAGCCTCAGGCTCAGCAAATTAAGAAAAGAAATGCTAATTAAAATCCAAAAAATGAAGGAACGAATTAAAGTGATGCAGTGTAAGTATTGAAAAATTAAATACTTAAAATAAATCTCTATTTAAATCAATTTTTAATATGGAATTCTTTTTTTTCAGCTTCAAAATAAAGCAAAAATAAATAAATAAAAAAAAAATGATTGACGACTCTACCTTATCGTAGAGAAAAAGATTGAAGAATCCATAAATAATGAACGACAATTAATTTGGTAAGTCAAGTATCATATTTGAGATGCGTATTTCAATGGCTTTAAAACGGGCATCTCATCTTTCTTTTTGCACAATCAATATAGCCTACTATAGATTTGTTTGATTTTTTTTTTCAGATTAATTGACAATTGCATCCACAACAGGCGCCTTCCATCTCCAATTCCCTCGAGGGACGAGGATCTTGAATTTGTTTCAATTCAGAATGTAGATTTGTAAGACACTTTGTGATTGTATCTGAAGAAGGCCACAGAGCGAGTGGCCGAAATGTTGTATTTTATACAAAGACAAGAGAAATCGTTGAGTAATGAATGATGTATCACAATTTAGAAAGAATATTTTGCGACATCATTAGCCAAAAAATGAGTAAACATTTATTTATTTGTGTTAATTAAAGAAAGAGATATATATATATATATATATATATATATAATTGGGTATAGGAGACTTTGCAGCCAAGGAAATTAAATAAAAAACTTGTTTATTTATTAATCGTCGACGTTTCGGTCGCAAATCACGACCTTCCTCAGGACGATTAAGGTAGGTCGTGACTTGCGATCGAAACGTCGACGATTAATAATTAAATAAGTTTTTTATTTAATTTCCTTGGCTGCAAAGTCTCCTATACCCAATTCAAAGTCTACAGCCACTTCTCATCACTATATATATATATATATATATTTTCATAGGATCTCAAACCAGGTGATTCAATCTCAGATTCCAGGTTTGGGTAGATGGATGGCTTTTTCAATTTATAATTAAGGAAAACAAAATTTCTCTTATTTTTTATTAAAATTAATCTAAGTTTCGTCCTATCAGACATCATCAGGGCATCATTTTTTAAGATCCATTCAAAGATATTTTCAATCACCTTAATTAGCCAACAAATGGTAAAAACTGTTACATGTATATATAATATTCAGATTTTAAACTATTTTTATATATATATTTTTACTTTATATAAATTATAACAACAAATCAATTTAGAAACTGTTCAGTTCCTGGATTTTTTGTTTCCCTATTTGTTTGATATCAATTTTTCAGAATACAATAATATATTTAGTTGAAGGAGTAAAGGTCAATTCAGTCCGAATTATTTGAGAATGAAATTTCAATATATTATTTTTAAAATAATTATATTTATTCTCCAAACGTTATTGTAAAAAACCTCAGACCTCCAGGGTTTCGGCCGCTGTGCTGCGTGCCTTCATCAGTGAGCTCTGGATCTAGATAATGCAAAGTGAATTAGTTATAAATTAAAATTTATCATAAAAAGTCTTGTCGAAATTATTTTTTTACCTTAAAGGTGAGAAATTTGCACTAGCTAGATCCTTCGCCTTAACAAAACAGGTTTCGCCTATCACATACATACGGAACGAGGTTTCAACCATGAATAGTAAATTTAGTTATAGTACAATTATAGATAGATGGGTTTAGCTGACATCTACTGGTCATAAATTTAAATAGAATTTTATTTTTATTTTTGTAAATTATAAAAGGAATTTATTTATAGGATGAAGAATGTTTGTTTATTTTAATACACTTTTCATTCAAATCGAAGAAATTATTTTAAATAAATATACATGTACAATATTTACACTTGAGAATTTTCATTTGTTAAATAGACATTTTTTAGATTTAAATTTTATTTATTTAAATTGCATGGAGAATGGCTGTGTAGGCATCTGAAAGATTTTCACTATCACTCTTGAAATTTATAGTGTTTGTCTTTTTTGTTAAAATATGGGCTGCTTCTTTAAATTTACGTTTTTCATCAATAGTTTCATTACATAAGATTTTAACGCCCTCGTAATCCATCTCGTGCTTGTGGTCTATACAATGAATAGAGAGCGCGGTAGTCATGCGTTGGTGGTTAACAGAGGCGAAATGTTCTTTTAGTCGAACTTTGAGAGGCCTTTTTGATTCACCTATATATAAGTAAGGTTGATGTAGCTCCTTACATTTCTTGCACTCTAATTCATAGACGATGTGTTTTTGTTCATTAAGTTTTTTTAAACATTTGTTTGAAAACAATGGACGGAGAGCCTTTTTTGTTTTTATGCCCATTATTATCTGATCCTTTTTAAGCTCTTTGGTTATCCTTTCGGTTAGTGTCGGAACAAAGGAGATAGATCCGTACGTTGAGTGTTGTTGATGCCGTTCTATTGTTTTGTTAGTATTTACCGTCATGTGTTGACGATTGTTGTAATCATTTATTGTTTTGAGTATTAAATTTTTTGGATAATCATTTTGTTGACATTTTTTTATTAAGATATCTATGTTAGGCCGTATGTACTCATCATGGCATAGGTTATGAATTCTCGCTATTTCATTTTTTATTATATTTAATTTTTGATGTAATGGTTGTGCCGATTTGTAGTTAATCATTCTATTACTTTTTGACTCTTTTACAAATAAATCTGTTTTGAGATGACCATGGTCTCTTATAATTTTGATGTCTAGAAAGTTTATTACGCCATTATTTTCTTTTTCTATGGTAAAAACTATATCAGAGTGGTAGGAGTTTAGTGCTTCCAGCATTTTATTTGCATTAATTTCTTTTTAGAATACAAATTGACTAATAGACATTTCCCGTGTGGGGTTTCTGGAACCCCCATCGGGCGCCTCCCCGGGTGGCGGATAGGGGAAAGCCTCCAAGAATTGGGTGGTACCAGGGAAATTATATATCTGGGGCGGACCAAAACCAGAAGACTCAGAACGCGTCCTTTATTGTTTTGTGTCTTGAATTACAATCGAAGATATGAGCGCAAGAGCTGGATAATAACTAAAAAAACGATAAAAACTTTTTACATTACATTATATTCGCTGGTGTAGTGGGCTGGGATATTTGCGTTTTACAAAGAAGATCCCTGTTCAAATCCTGGGTGTGCGGGATTTTTTTCATTAAATAAAAATTACAAGTACAAAACGCATGGGTGGGACTTAATATTGTCCCTCACTGTACGTATCTGTTTTGTATATGTACTATTATTAAAAGTACCTTCACCGACCGTTAGAGGGCAGAAGTGACTACATGTTTTTGTAAAAAACTCAATTTCACCAAATGTGGTCATTATCTAGTTCTTGCACTGGGGTCTTCAATTGATTCATAAATAAGGCTTAATCAATAATTATATAAACATCTATATATAAATTTGAATTAAATTTTTACAGACTTGGTAATATGATAGTGTCTATACAACGGTCCCGATCACTTTCCGTTTGAGTGTTGATATCGTCTTCTGTCGGCTTAGATCTACTTATAAGCCATTTTTTTTAAATATTTTTTTAAATATTAAACTATTTTTTTTTTGCCAACTTGTTGATCTGCACAACACAAAAAATTTTACGGCATTATCATTCTAAAGGGACCTTTTCACGATCAATCAGATTGTCAGTCTGACTGAACGTCAGTGTTTTCTTCATTCAAGTATAATTTTACACATATCATTCATACTACCAGTCAGAATCAAGTTCTTTTTTGCTCATTCGACTGTGGGAAGCCACTAATTTTTTTTTTTCTTAACAAATCTAACTTAGTTTCCAGCCACTAAGTAACTATGAAAAACAAAAAGAAAACGGCCATCAGTCCGTCAGTCTTGCCCATACACGTTCAGTCAAAACGCCATTCCGCTCAAATACTGACAGTCTGACTGATCGTGTAAAGGCCCCTTAAGGTAAAATAAATAATTAAATATTTTTCGAGATCTATATATTTTTATAAGATAATAGTATTCAAAATACCTCGATTCGGACTTAACTAGTCATAGATATATTCAACAAGACATGTGAGTGTTTTTTATTGATGAGGCCAAACGTCCCATGGCCCCCAGGAATCGAACCCAGGATCTCCGCCTTTCCGGGGCATAGGCGTGCTATCCATTGCACCAGGCCACCGGAAAATTTTTCTTTAAAGTTTTTCACTTTTTTCGTTACGAGTTAGTAACTTGCGCGACTAACTGCATATAAGGGGAAGTGAGTTTTATTGGTGCAGGTTGAGGGTCCGGTGGCCTGGTGCAATGGATAGCACGCCTATGCCCCGGAAAGACGGAGATCCTGGGTTCGATTCCCGGGGGCCATGGGATGTTTGGGGTCATCAATAAAAAACACTCACATGTCTTGTTGAAAATAAATAAATGTTTAAGCATTTAAGAAATAAATTGGAACCCCCCTGAAAACTTTGATTTTTGGACATACAACATATTGCTGTTTCCACGACGATATGTTGAATGTGATCTAAATGTAAACAATTTTTCTAAAAATACAGGTCCTGAAGATGGAAATTCGAAAACGTTGATGCACACGTTTGACATGAAAAATTAAACGAATATTTAAAAAATACTTAAAGATTTTTTAAATTAACCATAAACACACCTAAATCCTGTGCCGACGAGTGTAGCTGTGACAGTTTAAATAAAGGTTTATTTATTACACCTAGCACCTCCTTGCCAAAGTGATTCTGCTGATAAGTAGGTACTGTGGGTGACCTCTGCTCCAGTCAATTCCCACATGGTTGGAGGCTTCCTTTAGTTAATGCATTAACTCTGATGGTTGCACAGCATATAGAAGTGAGCATTCCAAAATGATGTTCCGTTTGCTGAAATATGACTATAAGGACAGAAGGGAGAAGCTGTTGAATGGAATCTACCAGGTATATAGGTGAGGGTATGGAATTGGATATTTTTCGATTTCTTCTATTGTCAGATCGATGGTGCTTCAGGGCAGTTTTATTATGGCTAGAGCTGGTCCTATTATATGAGAGGTGTGCCTTATATTTTAAGAGGAATTAAATATAAGATTCATTTTTTATCAAAAGAGTAAAAAGTGGTCTTGGTTAACTTTTGCTCTGAAGCCCTCATATATTCCTAGAATAGTTTTATAAAGTAAAAAAAGAAAAACGCAGGATTTAATTAAGAAATAAAAATCAAAGTTTATATAAATATATATATTATTGTATTCTGAAAAATTGATATCAAACAAGTAGGGAAACAAAAAATCCAGGAACTGAACAGTTTCTAAATTGATTTGTTGTTATAATTTATATAAGTTATATATATATATATATATAAAAGAAGTTTAAAATCTGAAGATCAAATAATATTATATATACATGTAACAGTTTTTACCATCTGTTGGCTAATTAAGGTGATTGAAAATATCTTTTAATGGATCTTAAAAAATGAGGCCCTGATGATGTCTGATAGGACGAAACTTAGATTCCGCATCGAGTTAGCCAATAAATTTTAATAAAAAAATAAGAGAAATTTTGTTTTTCTTATTTATAAATTGAAAAAGCCATCTACCTAAACCTGGAATCTGAGATTGAATCACCTGGTTTGAGATCCTATGAAAATATATATATATCTTTCTTTAATTAACACAAATAAATGTTTACTCATTTTTTGTCTAATGTCGCAAAATATTCTTTCTAAATTGTGATACATCATTCATTACTCAACGACGGTTTCTCTTGTCTTTGTATAAAATACAACATTTCGGCCACTCGCTCTGTGGCCTTCTTCAGATACAATCACAAAGTGTCTTACAAATCTACATTCTGAATTGAAACAAATTCAAGATCCTCGTCCCTCGAGGGAATTGGAGATGGAAGGCGCCTGTTGTGGATGCAAACATCGTTGTCAATTAATCTGAAAACAAAATCAAACAAATCTATAGTAGGCTATATTGATTGTGCAAAAAGAAAGATGAGATGCCCGTTTTAAAGCCATTGAAATACGCATCTCAAATATGATACTTGACTTACCAAATTAATTGTCGTTCATTATTTATAGCTTCTTCAATCTTTTTCTCTACGATAAGGTAGAGTCGTCAATCATTTTTTTTTTTTTATTTATTTATTTTTGCTTTATTTTGAAGCTGAAAAAAAAGAATTCCATATTAAAAATTGATTTAAATAGAGATTTATTTTAAGTATTTAATTTTTCAATACTTACACTGCATCACTTTAATTCGTTCCTTCATTTTTTGGATTTTAATTAACATTTCTTTTCTCAATTTACTGAGTCTGAGGCTTTCCTTATATAAACGTAAGGGTTTGCAATGATTTCCATCTTCAATCTCAAAGTTTTTCACTTTAACAATTTCATTAAAGTGAATTTTCCTTTTAGAAATTTTTCTTAATTCTCCATTCTCTGAAAAACTGTTATTTTTGATAAGGATCGTTCCTCTTCTTCAAGTGGTGAAGTGAGCGACACTTCCTCCACTAGATTAGGCGAAGATGATTCACAATTCATTTTCCTAAAAAATAAAAGGAAGGTTTAGTGTCTTTAATCATACCATATCTATATAAATGTGGAAAGGGACCTCTGGTCGGAAATTTCACAAATTGAGTGATTGATATTTTATTGTAGAAGATAATTTCCTGAATATTTTAAAACTAAATTCACTCTGATATCTCAAAAACTAAAAAAGTTTGCCTTTCAAAGTTATAGATATAAAAAACGAGATTTTGAGAAAAGGGCATTTAAACATAACGAAAAACTATTTAAGGTTTTCATATCGAGTATTTTAAAATCTCATGCACTAGGTTTGGTTTAATGAAAAGATGACAATTATATTTTATATATATATATATATATATATATATATATGGATTTTTTTTCTTTATTTCAGAGTGTATAGAGGCTAAGGAGTTTGCTCAAAAATCACTTATTTCGGCGAAATAACGCCTTCATCACATTAACTGGAATACAATTACAAATTTTTTCAATGATTGTAATTGTATTCCAGTTAATGTGGTTCTGATGAAGGCGTGATTTCGCCGAAACAAGTGATTTTTGCTCAAACTTGTTAGCATCTATACGCCGGTACACAGACAAAAAATTTACGCCGATATTTTAGAATTCAAAATGTAAATAAAAAAAAAAAAATCTTAAACATGGGTAAATATTTATATTTTGTTACCATGGCGCTATCCATGAGACCTGATTGGTTGTTTCACACATCGGACACCCTCTTAGCCATTTATATATAAGTATGATATATATATAAAAATTATAATAGTCATCTTTTTATTAAACCAAGAATGTATTTACATAGTGCTTGAGATTTTAATTGGAATACTGGTTGTTACTGAAATAATCGTATCGAGTATTTTGTAATATTTATCGGATTCTCATGGCTAAAATAGCCGAATAAATCTGTATAGGAAATATTGAAGAATCGTATTCAATTGAAACCGAAAAATCGCTATTTATGACTTAATTCGACTAAAATGCCCGTAGCGATAATAAAAGAGATCCCGCATCACATTTAATTAATTCACACCCCTGATATCTCTACAACAGATAGGAATTTGCATTTTATATGATGTTGGGAATTGGGAAGAGCAAGTACAAGAGCAGCACAAAACAAAATCTTTGGAGAGCAAATGTTTAAGGAGATGTCCATCCATCTTCAGTCCTTATGGGTTTATATTCAATATACCTTGTATGATTTAGGCACAAAAGTCCGTGCACATTTATATCTTTGAAAAAAGGCGAGTGTTTAAGGCAACGTGTCAGTCTATTTGAGAACATGAGCACGGACTTTTGAGCCTCAATAATAATGATAATTTTGTGCCTAAATCATATATTGAGTATAAACCCATAAGAACTAAAGATAGACAAATAAAATTTAGTTTTCTTCGCTATTTAGAATCCAAAGGTTTTGTTTTTTGCTGCTCTTGTTAATTTTTAAGATAAACTCCTCACGTGTTTTTAAAAAACTAAAGGAATCCTGATTTATTTGTAAAATAAATTTAATAATTTTAAACTATAATACAAAATGCACACTAACCTTCTAGAGAAATGCTTTGAAGATTTTTAAAATTAGACAGAAACACGCTAACACAGAGAAGAGCAGATCTGAGATGTTCACTGGTCAAGAGCACTTCAGGTAATGAACCACTGGCAGAGGGCAAAAACAAGTAAGAAGGAGAGGGGTGGGGGAAGGATGTGACCATAGAGCCCTCTAGTGGTAGATTAGAAAAAGATAAATTTGTGTACCTGGGCCGGAATAGTACAAAGGTCGAAAACTTGCTTTTATTTGTTCTAGGTATCGGATTATCCTTTTATAGTCAAAATGGACAAGAGTTTCCTAAGGCTAATGGGTTGCATTTTAGTAATGGAAATATACTCTAGAGCAGTGGCGGATTCAGAGGAGTTTCTCGCGGGGATGGGGGGGGGGGAATCTGGTGTGACTGGTTTCACAGCACACAATTTTTTCTTATAATCGGTAATTTAAAGGTGCATTCTGTAGTTGTTTACCAGAATATATATACAAATCAAATTTTTAAGTATTAGTTTTTAAAATTTTATATTAAAAATACAATTTTTTCCCAAAAAAAAATAAATATTTTTCCTAAAATCTCGGGGGGGGGGCGGGGGTGGGGCTTGTATCCGTCCTTGCTCTAGAGTCAGCACCTCCGGCGGGAATAAGCGCGTAAAGTTGTAATATTAATTAATATCTCTAAACTGTTTTCCGAAAGCAACGAGCAATTAAAATATAAAATAGGAATCTAATAACCAGACAGCGAAATTTTGTGGCACTTGCCCTCAGCGTTAGTTCAAAATATATAACGTAACCCAAAATGTTTTCTGTAGGCTGAAACTTTACAAAATAATAATAAACAAGTGGTCAAATTAACTAAGGTGCTATGGGAAAATAAATATATCTAGACACAAAATATTTGGTAGGACGAGCACAGGACAAAACTTTCTCTTATCTTCGTTAATCGGAGAGTACCGTCACACCAGATTTTTTGTGTCGATTTTGTATTTATTTATTTTCTCAAATCTTAAGCTTTTGGAAAACAGTTTAGAGATATTAATTAATATTATAACTTTAAGCGCTTATTCCCGCCAAAGGCCCCGGTACTGTCTCTAGAGTCAGTGGCGTAACCAGGGGGGCGAGGGGGGGCTCGAGCCCCCCCGCCCCAGGCGCATCGAGACCTTGGCGCCCCCGAAACCGGCATAGGCGCCCTACAGCCTCTAAGATATAGCCCAGCGAATGTGATTTTATCATATTCTTTTCATCGATTGTCTTAAAAAATTGATTGTTTTCTTTTAAAATTATATTACAACTTGAATTCTACTATTTTAAAAGAATTTAATTCCAAAAAATAATAAATAACGTATATAGAGGCTTTAAAATTAAAATTTTTTTTATTTTGCAATATATATGCCTTAATTTGATGTTTTATGGCTGTGGAGATTTACTCAGGATTAGTATAAACCTTAATATTTAATTTTTTGGAATTCAAAATTTTTTTAGGCATGAAGGAATTGAGCTATGAGACTGAAATGTTATATTTAAGTTAAACACCCCGGGACCGTGAAAATAAGCTTTTAATCAAAATCGGCCAAAAAGTACTAGTATTTTACTGATGTAGTTTTTCATTTTTTTCGATCTTCTCAAAATGAAAGGGCTTTTACCATTCTTCAGGCCCGCCCGAGCTCGCCCGGAATTTTTTCAAACCCGCCCATTCCCGCCCGAGATTTAGTGAATGAACGAATGTCTAGCAATTTTTAAATAAAATTTCATTTGCATGCCCGTCCGCCCGAACCCGTTTATTTAGACTTGCTACCCGCCCGTAATTTTTTCATGGCCTCCAAAGCCCGCCCGGCCCGGGCGGGTAACGGACCAACCTGTACCCCTGCAGGGCTCTAATCGGGGGTTCGGATCCCAGGCAGTCCGATGATTTTATTTAAGCCATTTGAATACCAAATGTCAAAGTCAAAGTCTTATATGGCCTAAGTTGCCGAAAAGACTGTGTGCATGTGTGTGTGAGTGTGAATGGGAAAAAAGTGTGTGTTAAAAAAAAACATGGGGAATGACTTCCCCGAGACTTTCTCGTATATTCTATTGGAATTACGTCTGGGTGTGTGTGTGAACACGATTGCTTAAAAACCAAAGCAGCTAGATCGATGAAATTTGGTGTATGCTCCTTACACTAAAATTGTAGATTTCTATCAACTTTTGGATTAAATTCGTCACTTGGAAGTAGTACTTTACCTAATAAGTTTTTTCAGAAATTTCGAAATTTTCAATTTCTTTGCCATATTATGATAAAATACTCAATTTTAAAAAGTTTTTATTCTTTGATATTTTTCCGAAAACTGAATAGTTTTTGAAATAATCACAGAAGAAAACGACATTTTTCTTTAAAGCAAAGAAAAATCAAATCAAAATCATACAGGTGTCATTAAAAAACATGTAAATATAAACAAATTCGCTGATGAAATTACAGGCCGCAAGAAATTTGCCCGCCGAAGGCGGGCAATTGCTCGCCGAAGGCGAGCAAAGGGGTCCAGGGGGCTGAGCCCCCTGGAAAATCGGCGCCCTAGTTGAGCTTCGCCCCCCCCCCCCGCCCTCAAAGGCTGGTTACGCCGCTGTCTAGAGTATATTTCCATTACTAAAATGCAACCCATCAGCCTTAGGAAACTCTTGTCCATTCTGACTATAAAGAGATAATCCGATACCTAGAACAAATAAAAGCAAGTTTTCGACCTTTGTACTATTTCTGCCCAGGTATACAAATTTATCTTTTCTAATCTACCACTAGAGGTCTCTATGGTCACATCCTTCCCCCACCCCTCTCCTTCTTACTAGTTTTTACCCTCTGCCACTGGTTCATTACCTGAAGTGCTCTTGACCAGTGAACATCTCAGATCTGCTCTTCTCTGTGTTAGCGTGTTTCTGTCTAATTTTAAAAATCTTCAAAGCATTTCTCTAGAAGGTTAGTGTGCATTTTGTATTATATTTTAAAATTATTAAATTTATTTTATAAATAAATCAGGATTCCTTTAGTTTTTTAAAAACACGTGAGGAGTTTATCTTAAAAATTAACAAGAGCAGCAAAAAACAAAACCTTTGGATTCTAAATAGCGAAGAAGACTAAATTTTATTTGTCTATCTTTAGTTCTTATGGGTTTATACTCAATATATGATTTAGGCACAAAATTATCATTATTATTGAGGCTCAAAAGTCCGTGCTCATGTTCTCAAATAGACTGACACGTTGCCTTAAACACTCGCCTTTTTTCAAAGATATAAATGTGCACGGACTTTTGTGCCTAAATCATACAAGGTATATTGATTATAAACCCATAAGGACTGAAGATGGATGGACATCTCCTTAAACATTTGCTCTCCAAAGATTTTGTTTTGTGCTGCTCTTGTACTTGCTCTTTGCAATTTCCAACATCATATAAAATGCAAATTCCTATCTGTTGTAGAGATATCAGGGGTGTGAATTAATTAAATGTGATGCGGGATCTCTTTTATTATCGCTACGGGCATTTTAGTCGAATTAAGTCATAAATAGCGATTTTTCGGTTTCAATTGAATACGATTCTTCAATATTTCCTATACAGATTTATTCGGCTATTTTAGCCATGAGAATCCGATAAATATTACAAAATACTCGATACGATTATTTCAGTAACAACCAGTATTCCAATTAAAATCTCATGCACTATGTAAATACATTCTTGGTTTAATAAAAAGATGACTATTATAATTTATATATATATATATATATATATATATATATATCATACTTATATATAAATGGCTAAGAGGGTGTCCGATGTGTGAAACAACCAATCAGGTCTCATGGATAGCGCCATGGTAACAAAATATAAATATTTACCCATGTTTAAGATTTTTTTTTTTTTATTTACATTTTGAATTCTAAAAATATCGGCGTAAATTTTTTGTCTGTGTACCGGCGTATAAATGCTAACAAGTTTGAGCAAAAATCACTTGTTTCGGCGAAATCACGCCTTCATCAGAACCACATTAACTGGAATACAATTACAATCATTGAAAAAATTTGTAATTGTATTCCAGTTAATGTGATGAAGGCGTTATTTCGCCGAAATAAGTGATTTTTGCGCAAACTCCTTAGCCTCTATACACTCTGAAATAAAGAAAAAAAATCCTATATATATATATATATATATATATATAAAATATAATTGTCATCTTTTTATTAAAACAAGACCTAGTGCATGAGATTTTAAAATACTCGATTTGAAAACCTTAAATAGTTTTTCGTTATGTTTAAATGCGTTTTTCTCAAAATCTCGATTTTTATATCTATAACTTTTAAAGACTGTAACTTTAACTTTTTTAGTTTTTAAGATATCAGAGTGAATTTAGTTTTAAAATATTCAGGAAATTATCTTCTACAATAAAATATCAATCACTCAATTTGTGAAATTTCCGACCAGAGGTCCCTTTTCACATTTTTATAGATATGGTATGATTAAAGACACTAAACCTTCCTTTTATTTTTTAGGAAAATGAATTGTGAATCATCTTCGCCTCGTCTAGTGGAGGAAGTGCCGCTCACTTCACCAATTGAAGAAGAGGAACGATCCGTATCAAAAAATAACAGTATATCAGAGAATGGAAAATTACCAAAAATTTCTAAAAGAAAAATCCACTTCAACGAAATTGTTAAAGTGAAAAACTTTGAGATTGAAGATGGCAACAACTGCAAACCCTTACGTTTATATAAGGAGAGCCTCAGGCTCAGCAAATTAAGAAAAGAAATGCTAATTAAAATCCAAAAAATGAAGGAACGAATTAAAGTGATGCAGTGTAAGTATTGAAAAATTAAATACTTAAAATAAATCTCTATTTAAATCAATTTTTAATATGGAATTCTTTTTTTCAGCTTCAAAATAAAGCAAAAATAAATAAATAAAAAAAAAAAATGATTGACGACTCTACCTTATCGTAGAGAAAAAGATTGAAGAAGCTATAAATGATGAACGACAATTAATTTGGTAAGTCAAGTATCATATTTGAGATGCGTATTTCAATGGCTTTAAAGCGGGCATCTCATCTTTCTTTTTGCACAATCAATATAGCCTACTATAGATTTGTTTGATTTTGTTTTCAGATTAATTGACAACGATGTTTGCATCCACAACAGGCGCCTTCCATCTCCAATTCCCTCGAGGGACGAGGATCTTGAATTTGTTTCAATTCAGAATGTAGATTTGTAAGACACTTTGTGATTGTATCTGAAGAAGGCCACAGAGCGAGTGGCCGAAATGTTGTATTTTATACAAAGACAAGAGAAACTCCTGATTGGTTTTCGTTGAGTAATGAATGATGTATCACAATTTAAAAAGAATATTTTGCGACATTAGCCAAAAAATGAGTAAACATTTATTTGTGTTAATTAAAGAAAGATATATATATATTTTCATAGGATCTCAAACCAGGTGATTCAATCTCAGATTCCAGGTTTAGGTCGATGGCTTTTTCAATTTATAAATAAGAAAAACAAAATTTCTCTTATTTTTTTATTAAAATTTATTGGCTAACTCGATGCGGAATCTAAGTTTCGTCCTAACAGACATCATCAGGGCCTCATTTTTTAAGATCCATTAAAAGATATTTTCAATCACCTTAATCAGCCAACAAATGTTAAAAACTGTTACATGTATATATAATATTATTTGATCTTCAGATTTTAAACTTCTTTTATATATATATATATATAACTTATATAAATTATAAGAACAAATCAATTTAGAAACTGTTCAGTTCCTGGATTTTTTGTTTCCCTATTTGTTTGATATCAATTTTTCAGAATACAATAATATATATATTTATATAAACTTTGATTTTTATTTCTTAATTAAATCTTGCGTTTTTCTTTTTTTTTACTTTATAAAACTATTCTAGGAATATATGAGGGCTTCAGAGCAAAAGTTAACCAAGACCACTTTTTACTCTTTTGATAAAAAATGAATCTTATATTTAATTCCTCTTAAAATATACAACATTTATTTATTTTACATCTCAGTAATCATTAAGAACTTAAATTATACTTTATTCAAGTACACATTTTATAATTGGTCGCAGGTTCGGACCCCAGGCAGTCCGATGATTTTATTTAAGCCATTTGCATACTAAATGGCTTAAATAAGAATGCCTGGACCCCATATATGTATATTTAAATCAATAACGGTTATCGTCAAAGTCTTATATGGCCTGAGTTGCCGAAAAGACTGTGTGAATGGGAAAAAAGTGCAGAGTCTTTAAAAAAAATAATAACTACCATAATTTACTATCCAAAAAGGGTAAAATAGGAAAATGTTTACTTTTGGACTTGATCTACTTATAGATTTGAACCAATCAAATATTGCAATATAAGAAGAAATCTTAGTTTTAATTTTCAAAACAGAAATCACAGCATTTTTTTGTCAGTTTTAAATATAAAATTAAAAACACCAAGGTTACTTTAGTTAACATATGATAATATATAGAGAGAGAAAGTATTATATTCATGTCAAAAATTCGATGTCAAGATTTGATGGAAATACATGTTTTATGACTTCTTGAATCCCACCAAAAATGTCTGTTCAAAATAAAACAAGAAGAAAATGAGCTAGACAGTTGAAATTTTATTTTTTTTTTAAGTTGATTAGATACCCTCCCCTCCTAGGATACAAAAATAAGCTTTTAAATAAAATTGGCCAAAGAGCACTAGCACTTTACTGATGTACTTGTTCAGTTTGTTTGACTTTCTCAAAATTCCCGCTCTTTCTCTCGATTTGATTTAAAATTCATACATAAATTATTTTTTAGACGTTTTTCGGTAGCTATCAGTTAATGTATATTAATAAATAAAATAAAATGAACCCCTAAATGGCCCCAGAGCCCAGAGGGCAAATTGAAAAAATAAAAAAATAAAACAATCCAAGTGTCGCATCTTAGCAAGGCTACCTCTGTGCCTCGAGCCCCGAGCCCGCCTTGACATGTTCTCAACGAGGCCTCAGTGTTATTTTTTTGCCAAATCTCATCAAATGTTTATTTTTAAAAATATTCGTCCAAGGGAAAATGAATTAACACCTAGAGGTAAGAAATTAAATAATATTAAATCCGTGTGAAGTAGTAATAGCAATTAATATTCATTTTATTTGTGTGAGTTAACCTCCTCGTTTACACAATTTTAGATGTGATATATTTTAACAACTATTCCTTTTCTTTTACTAAATAATTAACTAAAACGCTCTGATTTATCCTAATTTTATTTGAAACAAATTGAAAATGCTATATCATGTTTCTAAATAATATTTTTAATCACCGTCCTGTCATTTAAAAAAAAAACATTTTTCAACTTTAAAAATAAATTTTCCAGTCAAATAATAATAATTATAATTAATAATATTCCTATATTTCCTACTTTATAATCTAATATTGATTGATTGGTGATTTGTTTGATTAAAATAATAATTTTTCTTGAATTGCTAATTTTTCTTAAAATATCTCCCATTTTATTTTCAATCGGAAAGGAATTTACTTTTATTTTTAATTTGTTTATTAAATTTAGGTGCAGAATAAGTGTGTCTCCCAAAAAAAAACTGAATCGAAATAATAAAATTTGATAATAAAATCAAAATGTATATATACATGTCATGTCATGCCTTATTCCCTAATTGGAGAATAGAAAAATATCCTGAATATTTTTATATTTATAAAAAATATCAATGAAATAATAATTTAGTATTTGATTTCCAAACTATTTATAATAAGCCAGACTTGGGGGAAAAAATAAAAATAATTTCTGGCCTAAAATTCACTTTGAAATTTGTTATCCCAAATGTAATTTGATGAATTCTTGTTAAAATGATAAAGTTAACTAAAATGGGAGAATTAAAACAAGACAGCATTAGCAGGGCTAAGTAGATGCGGAATTGAAATTATTTTTTTAATTAAATTTAAAAGAATATTATAAATGAATGCGATGAGAGGATCACCTGATTGCACTTTGATAGTTGAGTTTAAGGGGATATTATTTTAGTTTTGCTTAGAACTAAAAACAATCATTTGCTATTTAATTGATAGACTTTTAAATGCTGTTTAGACAATTACATTTGGTACTCGGAATTTTGATATTCTCCTATTAGTGAATATGACATTAGAGTAAGTGTATATATACATTTTAATTTCATCATCAGCTTTTATTATTTTGATTTTATTCTATTTGGAATGACAAGAACATTCTGCATCTGAATTTAATAAATAAATTAAAATTCAAAGTTAATTTGTCTCTTATTTAAAATAATAAAGGAGATATTTTTTTCCAATTTTTCTAATTTTACTGCCCAAATAGCCATTTAATCAAAAAGTTTATTTTTACAAAGCCACTAACTATTGTATTTAATTATAGAAACAATAAATTTAATTATTTGACTTAAAAATTTATTTCCAAAGTTGGAAAATGAGTTTATATTAACAAGTCAGTGATAAAAAAGATAATTTATTTGCTTATATCATGTAGCATTTGGAGTTTGTTTTAAATAAAATTAGAGCCCTTTAGTTAATTTATTCTCAAAAACGGAAAATATATTTTCCTTGTTTATTATTAAATGGATCGTGATTCGTTATTGGTTTGGCTAAAATAAGAATTTTGATTAAATTTCTAATTTTATTAGAACAAATTATGAGGTAAAAAACAAACATTTTGTTTCTTTATTAGACCTGATCTAATCTACCTTAAGATCCTCAAATTAAGAAACATTTAATATGAAATATCTTAGACATTTCTAAATAAATTTAACACAAATCCATATCATTTTAATCAATTAAATACAATTTAAATAAAATAGAGAAAAATCTGGTGTGACTGGCGCACAGCACACAACTTTCTCTTACCTTCGGTAATCGAAAGTTGTGTACTGTGCTGTCCACCAGATTTTGTGTCGACATATATTTAGTTCCCGACAGTACGGAACATTTGAATTCAGATGTAAAATTTATAAGTATGGGAAAATATTTATATTTTGTTACCATGACAACCATTTCTCCTATCTTCCCTATGAAATACAAGAGTAAAGTGGTCTTCAGAAGATTTCAATCGCAAAATGAGAATATACATTTTAAAGAGCATCTAAAAAATAATTGATTTTTGAATTTTAAAAAAAATCGTTGGAGCAAATTTTGAGAAAATCGAAAAAAACAGAAAAAGTACATCAGTAAAGTACTAGTAATCTTTGGCCGATTTTGATTAAAAGCCTATTTTTCCGGTCCCGGGGGGTGTTTAAGTTAAATATAGAATTTCAACCTCGTAGCTCAATTCCTTCATGCTTAAAATTGAACACAGACACACCCACCCACCCACCCACCCACCCACCCACCCACAGACAGACCATGTCGCGAAAACCACTTTTTTGGATTCAGGGGACCTCAAAACGTGAAGATCCATCAAAATCTCGACATCGAATTTTTGACATGAATCCAATACTTTCTCTCTATATATATATTACATATATACATAGGTAAGAGAAAATAAAATATGTCAATTTTCAATTTGAGGGACAAATCAACATAATCTCGATATGTTTTAGTTGGATATTAATTGAAAATTTTCATTTTATAAGAATTTCCAATAAAATAGACAGAAAAACTGAAATGGAAAGATTATTTTAAAATTTTAGATTTTGGCCTTAATAATTTAATTCTAACCTCTTTGTTTTTGTTTTATTTAAATTGTAATTATTTATTAAAATGATATCGATTTGTATTAAATTTACCAAGAAATGTATATTTCATTTGAAATGTTTAATAAATTAGCCTACATTATTATTAAGAGAGATTAGAACAGGTCTTTCTAAGAAGAAACAAACGGTTACGTTTTGTACATTTTTAATTTATTTATATTAAATTCAAATGCAGAATGTGTTTGTTCCTCTCAAAGAGAATGAATAATAAAATTAAAATAATAAAAGAAGGGGATGATGAAATTAAAATGTATATATATACGAGTACTTTGAGAGATGTCATATTCATTCATAGGAGAATTTTAAAAAAGAAAGTGAAATGCTTTCGTTAATAGGGTATTTATAACAAATATCAATAAAATAACAAATGAATATTTTATTTCTAAGCAATTGAATAATCGCTTAAATAAAAAAAAAAATTGAATGAATTTTATTCTCTTAAACTTTGACTCGATGCCTCTTTGTCTCAATTCTCTCATTCTTTAAAATTTGATTTGCAATTTATAACATGAATTCACATTTAGAATATCAGCTTCCTAATGTGAATTCTATACTCAAAATTTATATCAGAAAAGTTTAGAGTTCAGAATAAAAAAAACAAACAAACAACGAAATAATCAGATGAGAAAAGGCATTGGCGTGCTTGCATATTAACTGACCCTCAATCTACACGCATATATACGAGTGCATTTTAATTTAATCATCAACTTTTATTTTTTATTTCGATTCATTCTCTTTGGCTGGGACACACACATTTTGCATTTGAAATTAATAAACAAATTAAAAATAAAAGTTGATTTATCTCATTTTTAAAGGAGATATATTTTTTTTTTTTAATCTATTATCGTTAAAAACGTATTCTTATTTAAATCGAACCCATTATGAACACTTGTTAACAAGGATAATATAATTTTTTTTACTTGACTTGACTTTACAATCTATTCTCAAGTAGATATAGAATTCTTATTGAAATTAATGGAATATTTTGAATGCTAAGATGAGAAATGAAATTAGGGTTTAGGGATAGAATGGAAAAATTTAATTTTTTTCTTCATTTGCTGTTTATTTTTCAATTCTTATTCTATTTCCCTCCAATTCAATCCGATTCAATGATTAATTAAAATAATTCGGGTCTTTGCCTTTCTCTTGGCGTCTCGGCCAATCAGAATCCAAGGGACTTTTTGCGAGGGATCTCGGCTTCATCTTCAATAGCTGAGAGGTCAGTTGCTCAGTTGATCGGCGGCTCTCGTTCATGAAGCAGAACTCGCGTCAAAATTGCCTCCAATTTATTTGAGCCTTCATAATCAAAATGGCCTCGATGGCTGCCTCACGTCCTGACGCTTTGCTCCTAATTAAAACATTCACATTTCTTCTATACTTTAAAGCTATTTTAAGTAAGTTTCGTATTATTAGTCATATTTAATCGTTATTTAAATATTATTTAAATAAAACATTAGTTGCATTTCTATTTACTTTTGTACTTGTATGTAAATTATTACTAGCCATGTAGGAAAATATTTATTAGATGTATATATATTATTGAAGGGTAAAAAGAGATTTAGTAGCTTTGATAGTAAGATAATCAGAGGTCAGATTATCCTATTCTGAATTAAATTTGGGCAAATTGACTGGAATACTCGAGCAGACAAGTCTAGGCACGTTTGCCAGATGGGCTCACAAGTATCGGCGTTGCATTTGTTTCCCATCCACATCTTTTCTCATTTGCTGTTGCTTTGAAGGCATTTACATTTCACGAATAATGCTTAATTTGTTTATTTTCGTCGTTGTGTTTTCACTGTTTCGTCATCATTTTTGGCTCGATTTAACATTATGTCGACAATTTTCTTTTCTATGATATTGTAGGGAATTGTTTCGAGTTTTTTTCTCACTCCATTCTTTTTATTGGCCTAAAATAGAAGTGGCAAAGCCAATTTGATCAGGATTTCTTAAAAAATACAACAAACATATAGAAGAAATATGAAAGTGACATTAACCTATAAGAAAGGTATTATATCTCGACATAATCTTCAATTCAGCCTCATTTTCTTATATCAATTGAAACTTGTTATTTATCCCTCCCCCGACTGGTCTAACATAAATTTTTTATAAATATTTCTCACTTGGTACAGTAATTGCAATGCTGACTGTGTTATTTAGGGAATTCCATGGTGTGATCGAGTTTCCTTTGACCTGTTTGCAAGTGGAAGAACTCTGTCTGATAGGCTGGAGATTCGGGGGTCAACTCTCAAAGTTTGTTAAAAATTAAAAACCCATATAATTTATATTCCCTGTGAGAATTTGTGCCAAGAAAGCACACCTATGCCTCGGAGGGTTTTAGATCTTGTGGAGGTCTCTTGATTCGTAAATATAAAAATTTCAAAAAATTTTTTGGGGGCAATAGGATCCCGATTTCTTTCACAGAGTTGGTCAGGTCGTGTGACGTCCAAGCAATTAATTAAATAATCCAAAAGACAGGGTTGGCTCTTAATTTGTCTTACAATTCTAATTCTTTTACTAATTTTTATTTTTTAATAAGAGATAATTTCTCAAAATTCGTAGAAGCCTGCTATTTAAATAATAATATTATTAAAAATTTCAAAAAATATTCTGTGAGGTATTATTTAATTTAAATTGTGTTTATTTTAATATTATTCAAGTGTTATTGAAAAATTATCTCTTGTTAAAATGAATTGAACTTATTTCTATGTTGTCAAGAAGAGAAAAATTCAAAAATATCTATTAAATATGCCTTTGTGTGTTTTTCTTTTTTCTAATTGACTTTCTTCTTCTGTTCTAGCTTTGCTCGCCGTTTGGCTGCTCGACTCAAACACCGACAGACAGACAAAGCTCTCGTTAGTCTTGGCAAAGGGCGGGCAGAGAGGCCTTCAAGTAGACAGCAGGACTCCGATGGTCCAGAGTCTCTACAACGTCTACTTTTTGGTAAGAACATTTATTATAATTTTGATGAAATTTAAAAACTAGAAATGCATTATTTTCAAAATAAAATGCCCCGGTGATTGCATTTGATTTTTGAATATTTTGAAAATTAAAATTAAAATTGTAAATTAATTTCCATTAGAACATTCGGCCATAGAAAGAAAATGTGCGTATTATTCATTTATTTGTAAATATTGTGATCAAATCCTCCTGAGTGCAAGTGACGGGTGTTAAGCAAATCGTGATACATTTCAAATCAATATGCCATAGAACAGTGGTTCCCAACCTTTTTTGATGTACGGCCCACTTTTCCTGATAAAAAAAAACGCTGAGGCCCTATACTATTAAAAGAGCAATGTACTGCGATAGTCAATATTAAGTCCCACCCATGCGTTTTTACTTGTGATTATTTCATTGTTTTTATAAAAGAAAATGAAAATCCCTATTGGAAATTTTCTGGATTTGAATCATGAATGTTTCCATTAAAAAATATATAATATTTTTTTAAAAACAATGAAATAATCACAAGTAGAAACGGTATGGGCGGGACTTAATATTGACCCTCACTGTATGTTTGTTTGTTTGTAAGCACATCAGTTATCGAAAACGGCTCCAACAATTTTTTTCAAATTTTAAATATATACATATTTCCGGTCCCAATATGAAATTGTGCTAGGTCTCATCTTTGGAAAAATTCGGGTTCTACTACTTTACTGATGTACTTTTTTAGTTTTTTCCATTTTTCTCGAAATTATCTTGAACGATTTCTTTCAAATTTTAAATATTCACTATTTACGATCTAGAAAACAAATTTCGTTTGATTTCGTCGACTTTGGGAAACTTTGAGTACTAGAACTTTACTGATGTACTTTTTTTAGTTTTTTACAATTTTCTTGAAATTGGCATGAATGATTTCTTTCAAATATATACTTCTTTCTGTAAAGAAAACAAATTACACTAGGTCTCATCTTTCGGAAATTTTGAGTACTAGTACTTTACCGGAGTACTTTTTTAGTTTTTTTCCACTTTTCTCAAAATTTTCTTTACCGGTCTCTTTCAGATTTTAAATATTTTCTATTTACCGTATAAAAACAAATTACGATTAATCTCGTCTTTGGGAAACGCAGCATATTAGTACTTTACTGATGTACTAATAGCTTTTCTAATTTTTTCAAAAATTTGCTTTGTTATATTTGAAATTTTAAGTGCCAATATGAAATTAAGCTAGATTTCGTCCTTAGGATACTTCGAGTACTATTACTTTAATGAGGTAAAATACTTTTTAGTTTTTTTTTTCAAATTTATCAAAAGAAAAAACCACCGAGCTCCAGCTCGGTCTTCCCTGAACTATAATTGTGCACAAGTGGGCCGCGGCCCCGGGTTGGGAACCGCTGCTATAGAAGATGAACTCGCCCTGAACACAGTATAATCCAATTTGGATAAAAACATTTGCTTGTACTCACGAATCAGCAAGGTTTTATCACACTGGGATAATAAACAAATTATATTCTCTTGACAAAAGAAAGTTCTTATGAAAAATTCCCTCTGAATTTAATTATGAAATCAAGAGTTGATTTATTTTTCCTTAACTTTGACTTTTGATTTGAAATTTATCCTTCTGCATTTCAGGCCTTATAGACATTGGATAACTCTTTAATTAATATTATGTTCTTCTCTTTTTCAGATTCGCGAGTGCGCGTGTGTCTATTAGTGTACATTTTGCTAGTGTTCAGTGCAATCAGTGAAGTGGTTCGAGTTGCGGAGCTGAAGGACTGCATGGAGCTTCGAGCATCCAGCAACCAGCTGCAAGGTGAACTTCGAGAGGCCACAAATGGTAATCTCTGCATGGTGCAAGAATTTTAAAGGGGATTAGCTATCTTTAGGATGTTTTCTTTTTCAGCTGGCCCCGAATAGGATTAGCGTTTCTTTTTCTTTAATATTCAATCAATAAATAATTTATTCTAAAAGTAGATTATTTCTTCAAATAAAATAATTTTCACTTTTATTCATTAAATTTGCATTTAAAATTTTAAAATTTAAATTTCTCAATTCAATTTGCTTTTCATTAAAAAAATTTCTTTCTTTAAAATTTAATATAATTTTTTTTTTTTTCAAAAAAATTAATTTAAAATTTTCTAAATTAAAATAAAAATTAGAATTAAAATTCCTCCCCTCACCTGCATCGATCGAGAGAGAGTGAGAGAGAGAGAGAGAGACAGCTTCTCTCTTGCACCGAGGGATTCAACATCAACTTGGTACCGGGGACTTAAGGTGTGATTCCTAAACGAATACAAATTTAAATGTATTCACTTTTCGATTTATTTAATTTAGAAAATTCAATTTCACACACCTTAAGTGTAGTTAAATAGGCTAGAATTTAAATATAGAGGGTGGAGAGGATGCACCATGCCAACGAATGAGGGATTTTATTTTTATTTTATTTTATTGCTAGAACCTGCAGCTCCTCCTCGTGAATTCATTTGTGGCGAAATCAACGAGAATTTCTTTCATTTTAGGCTTCTTTTGGGTATTTGTTGTTGTTGTTGTTGATGTTCAGTTTCAGGTGCCTTTTAATCTTTAGGTAGTTCGTTGTTTGTCAGGACCCCTTGTTGTTTTAATTTAGGATCCAAACAGGGAGCTAAAATGAAAGATCTTCTCATTGATTCCTTCCATAAACGATTCATAAGGAGATGCGGTCAGATCTGATAAGAAGATCGAAGCCCAGGTTCTCAAGTGTCTTTGTTGTGTGTTTGCGAAAAGACGTCTCTTGTTGACGCATTTGTGAGTCTATGTGTTTGTATCTTTGAGGGTGGGTTTGAGGAGGCTCTATGAGTTAAACGAGTGAGGGAAGGTTGCAGTTTCTCCAGGAATAGCCTGGAGGCTCCAGATTGCAATCCTTTGAGGCTCAGGGACAGACTCGAGGGCTCCACTGAACTGATGGTGGAGACGGGGTCACACACACTCTGCTCTCTTCGTCTTTAGTGTTTTGGTAGGATTAGGTAGGGATCTCTTCCCCTCTTGGCCCCCGCACTCGTTTGCTCGTATTCCAAAATCACGTTCACCCTCATTGATACGATTTCTTCAGACTCCCGGTTTTTTCTTCTTTTCAGGTTTCATCAAATTTCAATCCCTCTTGCTGTTATTTTCATTTTCTACATACATTTTGTTTTGTAAAAAATGAAAATAAATTTTTTTGTGTTTTATTTAAGAAGATTTTGTTAGTGAATGTGAAAAAGTGAAAGAAGATAGAAAATCTTTAATTTTTGTGGAAAATAAAAGATAAGTAAATTTTAACTTTTTATAATTCACTGATAAAAGCCAAAATTAATTCATTATTTTTTTTTTTTTAGATCAGAAATTGGAATATTATTAACACGATGTAAAGATTTTTGGAAATCTCAAAGTGTGATGTGATGTGCTTAGTTACATCATGCTTGTTAATAAATTTGCAATTGCAAGAAAAACAAAATTTTTATTTTTTACTTCATTCGTATTTTGTGACAGCAGAGTTGAAAATTAAAATTATTTTATTTGCCTTCATAATTCTAAGAGTGAGAGTCAAATTTGTGCTCTTATTCTCTAGCAGAATAATATTAATACCAGTATAATGTTTTTGGCAGCCAAAATTAGCTGAAAGGTAAAAAAATAAAATTATTATACGTCTCAGGTTTGAAATTTGCATAATTACAGTGAAATGTTATTTTCCCAGGTGGATGTTCTTCTGCAACAACATACTGTTCATGAATATGAACTTTGAAATCGTCGTTAATTTTGGAACCTTGACTATTTAGAAGAGGGATCCAGGCCTAAAGGATGTCGAGTTTACCAGTATTTGTGGCTCTCTTATACCCGTAAATTCTGCACTTTATTCAAAAGTGAAACAAGCACAGTGTCCATTATCCACTTGCTGTTTTCAATTTGTTTGTCGAGACTCTGCCGTCAGGAATTTTATCCAAGGCATATAAAAAGGTAAATATCAAATTAGAATTCATTTGATTATAGTAAAGACTAATTTTTGCTTTTTCTTCTCATTTACAGAAATCGCCGATCCTGTCTGTGAGACACGAATTGTAATACAACATCCACCAAAACTATTAGTCGAGACAATAATCTCAACTAATAGACATTTCCCGTGTGGGGTTTCTGGAACCCCCATCGGGCGCCTCCCCGGGTGGCGGATAGGGGAAAGCCTCCAAGAATTGGGTGGTACCAGGGAAATTATATATCTGGGGCGGACCAAAACCAGAAGACTCAGAACGCGTCCTTTATTGTTTTGTGTCTTGAATTACAATCGAAGATATGAGCGCAAGAGCTGGATAATAACCAAAATATTTTGAAAAAAAACGATAAAAACTTTTACATTACATTATATTTGTATTTTGTAGATAATTTGCTCGCTGGTGTAGTGGGCTGGGATATTTGCGTTTTACAAAGAAGATCCCTGTTCAA
>JAKCPI010000960.1:0-41029 GCA_023213315.1 Euborellia annulipes
CTTCTTGTTAATAATATTCCAATTTCTGATCTAAAAAAAAAAAATAATGAATTAATTTTGGCTTTTATCAGTGAATTATAAAAAGTTAAAATTTACTTATCTTTATTTTCCACAAAAATTAAAGATTTACTATCTTCTTTCACTTTTTCATTCACTAACAAAATCTTCTTAAATAAAACACAAAAAATTTATTTTCATTTTTTACAAAAACAAAATTTATGTAGAAAATGAAAATCCAGCAAAAGAAGGGATTGAAATTTGATGAAACCTGAAAAGAAGAAAAAACCGGGAGTCTGAAGAAATCGTATAATGAGGGTGAACGTGATTTTGGAATACGAGCAAACGAGTGTGGGGGCCAAGAGGGGAAGAGATCCCTACCTAATCCTACCAAAACACTAAAGACGAAGAGAGCAGAGTGTGTGTGACCCCCGTCTCCACCATCAGTTCAGTGGAGCCCTCGAGTCTGTCCCTGAGCCTCAAAGGATTGCAATCTGGAGCCTCCAGGCTATTCCTGGAGAAACTGCAACCTTCCCTCACTCGTTTAACTCATAGAGCCTCCTCAAACCCACCTTCAAAGATACAAACACATAGACTCACAAATGCGTCAACAAGGGACGTCTTTTCGCAAACACACAACAAAGACACTTGAGAACCTGGGCTTCGATCTTCTTATCAGATCTGACCGCATCTCCTTATGAAACGTTTATGGAAGGAATCAATGAGAAGATCTTTCATTTTAGCTCCCTGTTTGGATCCTAAATTAAAACAACAAGGGGTCCTGACAAATAACGAACTACCTAAAGATTAAAAGGCACCTGAAACTGAACATCAACAACAACAACAACAAATACCCAAAAGAAGCCTAAAATGAAAGAAATTCTCGTTGATTTCGCCACAAATGAATTCACGAGGAGGAGCTGCAGGTTCTAGCAATAAAATAAAATAAAAATAAAATCCCTCATTCGTTGGCATGGTGCATCCTCTCCACCCTCTATATTTAAATTCTAGCCTATTTAACTACACTTAAGGTGTGTGAAATTGAATTTTCTAAATTAAATAAATCGAAAAGTGAATACATTTAAATTTGTATTCGTTTATGAATCACACCTCAAGTCCCCGGTACCAAGTTGATGTTGAATCCCTCGGTGCAAGAGAGAAGCTGCTCTCTCTCTCTCTCTCTCTCTCTCTCGATCGATGCAGGTGAGGGGAGAAATTTTAATTCTAATTTTTATTTTAATTTAGAAAATTTTAAATTAATTTTTTGAAAAAAAAAAAATATATTAAATTTTAAAGAAAGAAATTTTTTAATGAAATGCAAATTGAATTGAGAAATTTAAATTTTAAAATTTTAAATGCAAATTTAATGAATAAAAGTGAAAATTATTTTATTTGAATAAATAATCTACTTTTAGAATAAATTATTTATTGATTGAATATTAAAGAAAAAAGAAACGCTAATCCTATTCGGGGCCAGCTGAAAAAGAAAACATCCTAAAGATAGCTAATCCCCTTTAAAATTCTTGCACCATGCAGAGATTACCATTTGTGGCCTCTCGAAGTTCACCTTGCAGCTGGTTGCTGGATGCTCGAAGCTCCATGCAGTCCTTCAGCTCCCAACTCGAACCACTTCACTGATTGCACTGAACACTAGCAAAATGTACACTAATAGACACACGCGCACTCAAGAATCTGAAAAAGAAAAGAACATAATATTAATTAAAGAGTTATCCAATGTCTATAAGGCCTGAAATGCAGAAGGATAAATTTCAAATCAAAAGTCAAAGTTAAGGAAAAATAAATCAACTCTTGATTTCATAATTAAATTCAGAGGGAATTTTTCATAAGAACTCTTTGTCAAGTGAATATAATTTGTTTATTATCCCAGTGTGAGAAAACCTTGCTGATTCGTGAGTACAAGCAAATGTTTTTATCCAAATTGGATTATACTGTGTTCAGGGCGAGTTCATCTTCTATAGCAGCGGTTCCCAATCCGGGGCCGCGGCCCACTTGTGCACAATTATAGTTCAGGGAAGACCGAGCTGGAGCTCGGTGGTTTTTTCTTTTGATAAATTTAAAAAAAAAACTAAAAAGGATTTTACCTCATTAAAGTAATAGTACTCGAAGTATCCTAAGGACGAAATCTAGCTTAATTTCATATTGGCACTTAAAATTTCAAATATAACAAAGCAAATTTTTGAAAAAATTAGAAAAGCTATTAGTACATCAGTAAAGTACTAATATGCTGCTTTTCCCAAAGACGAGATTAATCGTAATTTGTTTTTATACGGTAAATAGAAAATATTTAAAATCTGAAAGAGACCGGTAAAGAAAATTTCGAGAAAAGTGGAAAAAAACTAAAAAAAGTACATCAGTAAAGTTCTAGTACTCAAAGTTTCCCAAAGTCCACGAAATCAAACGAAATTTGTTTTCTAGATCGTAAATAGTGAATATTTAAAATTTGAAAGAAATCGTTCAAGATAATTTCGAGAAAAATGGAAAAAACTAAAAAAGTACATCAGTAAAGTAGTAGAACCCGAATTTTTCCAAAGATGAGACCTAGCACAATTTCATATTGGGACCGGAAATATGTATATATTTAAAATTTGAAAAAAATTGTTGGAGCCGTTTTCGATAACTGATGTGCTTACAAACAAACAAACATACAGTGAGGGTCAATATTAAGTCCCGCCCATACCGTTTCTGCTTGTGATTATTTCATTGTTTTTAAAAAAATATTATATATTTTTTAATGGAAACATTCATGATTCAAATCCAGAAAATTTCCAATAGGGATTTTCATTTTCTTTTATAAAAACAATGAAATAATCACAAGTAAAAACGCATGGGTGGGACTTAATATTGACTATCGCAGTACATTGCTCTTTTAATAGTATAGGGCCTCAGCTTTTTTTTTTATCAGGAAAAGTGGGCCGTACATCAAAAAAGGTTGGGAACCACTGTTCTATGGCATATTGATTTGAAATATATCACGATTTGCTTAACACCCGTCACTTGCACTCAGGAGGATTTGATCACAATATTTACAAATAAATGAATAATGCGCACATTTTCTTTCTATGGCCGAATGTTCTAATGGAAATTAATTTACAATTTTAATTTTAATTTTCAAAATATTCAAAAATCAAATGCAATCACCGGGGCATTTTATTTTGAAAATAATGCATTTCTAGTTTTTAAATTTCACAAATTATAATAAATGGTCTTACCAAAAAGTAGACGTTGTAGAGACTCTGGACCATCGGAGTCCTGCTGTCTACTTGAAGGCCTCTCTGCCCGCCCTTTGCCAAGACTAACGAGAGCTTTGTCTGTCTGTCGGTGTTTGAGTCGAGCAGCCAAACGGCGAGCAAAGCTAGAACAGAAGAAGAAAGTCAATTAGAAAAAAGAAAAACACACAAAGGCATATTTAATAGATATATTTTTCTCTTCTTGACAACATATACATAAGTTCAATTCATTTTAACAAGAGATAATTTTTTCAATAACACTTGAATAATATTAAAATAAACACAATTTAAATTAAATAATACCTCACAGAATATTTTTTGAAATTTTTAATAATGTTATTATTTAAATAGCAGGCTTCTACGAATTTTGAGAAATTATCTCTTATTAAAAAATAAAAATTAGTAAAAGAATTAGAATTGTAAGACAAATTAAGAGCCAACCCTGTCTTTTGGATTATTTAATTAATTGCTTGCACGTCACACGACTTGACCTAACTCTTGTGGAGAAGAAATCGGGATCCTATTGCCCAACCCCTAAAACTCTGCGAGGCATAGGTGTGCTTTCTTGGCACAAATTCTCGCAGGGAATATAAATTATATGGGTTTTTAATTTTTAACAAACTTTGAGAGTTGACCCCCGAATCTCCAGCCTATCAGACAGAGTTCTTCCACTTGCAAACAGGTCAAAGGAAACTCGATCACACCAAGGAATTCCCTAAATAACACAGTCAGCATTGCAATTACTGTACCAAGTGAGAAAATTTATGTTAGACCAGTCGGGGGAGGGATAAATAACAAGTTTCAATTGATATAAGAAAATGAGGCTGAATTGAAGATTATGTCGAGATATAATACCTTTCTTATAGGTTAATGTCACTTTCATATTTCTTCTATATGTTTGTTGTATTTTTTATTAAGAAATCCTGATCAAATTGGCTTTGCCACTTCTATTTTAGGCCAATAAAAAGAATGGAGTGAGAAAAAAACTCGAAACAATTCCCTACAATATCATAGAAAAGAAAATTGTCGACAAATGTTAAATCGAGCCAAAAATGATGACGAAACAGTGAAAACACAACGACGAAAATAAACAAATTAAGCATTATTCATGAAATGTAAATGCCTTCAAAGCAACAGCAAATGAGAAAAGATGTGGATGGGAAACAAATGCAACGCCGATACTTGTGAGCCCATCTGGCAAACGTGCCTAGACTTGTCTGCTCGAGTATTCCAGTCAATTTGCCCAAATTTAATTCAGAATAGGATAATCTGACCTCTGATTATCTTACTAACAAAGCTACTAAATCTCTTTTTACCCTTCAATAATATATATACATCTAATAAATATTTTCCTACATGGCTAGTAATAATTTACATACAAGTACAAAAGTAAATAGAAATGCAACTAATGTTTTATTTAAATAATATTTAAATAACGATTAAATATGACTAATAATACCAAACTTACTTAAAATAGCTTTAAAGTATAGGAGAAATGTGAATGTTTTAAGGAGCAAAGCGTCAGGACGTGAGGCAGCCATCGAGGCCATTTTGATTATGAAGGCTCAAATAAATTGGAGGCAATTTTGACGCGAGTTCTGCTTCATGAACGAGAGCCGCCGATCAACTGAGCAACTGACCTCTCAGCTATTGAAGATGAAGCCGAGATCCCTCGCAAAAAGTCCCTTGCATTCTGATTGGCCGAGACGCCAAGAGAAAGGCAAAGACCCGAATTATTTTAATTAATCATTGAATCGGATTGAATTGGAGGGAAATAGAATAACAATTGAAAAATAAACAGCAAATGAAGAAAAAAATTAAATTTTTCCATTCTATCCCTAAACCCTAATTTCATTTCTCATCTTAGCATTCAAAATATTCCATTAATTTCAATAAGAATTCTATATCTACTTGAGAATAGATTGTCAAGTCAAGTCAAGTAAAAAAAATTATATTATCCTTGTTAACAAGTGTTCATAATATTATAACCCATATGGGTTCGATTTAAATAAGAATACGTTTTTAACGATAATAGATTAAAAAAAAAAATATATCTCCTTTAAAAATGAGATAAATCAACTTTTATTTTTAATTTGTTTATTAATTTCAAATGCAAAATGTGTGTGTCCCAGTCAAAGAGAATGAATCGAAATAAAAAATAAAAGTTGATGATTAAATTAAAATGCACTCGTATATATGCGTGTAGATTGAGGGTCAGTTAATATGCAAGCACGCCAATGCCTTTTCTCATCTGATTATTTCGTTGTTTGTTTGTTTTTTTTTATTGGGAACTGGAAACTTTTCTGATATAAATTTTGAGTATAGAATTCACATTAGGTAACTGATATTCTAAATGTGAATTCATGTTATAAATTGCAAATCAAATTTTAAAGAATGAGAGAATTGAGACAAAGAGACATCGAGTCAAAGTTTAAGAGAATAAAATTCATTCAATTTTTTTTTTTATTTAAGCGATTATTCAATTGCTTAGAAATAAAATATTCATTTGTTATTTTATTGATATTTGTTATAAATACCCTATTAACGAAAGCATTTCACTTGCTTTTTTAAAATTCTCCTATGAATGAATATGACATCTCTCAAAGTACTCGTATATATACATTTTAATTTCTTCATCCCCTTCTTTTATTATTTTAATTTTATTATTCATTCTCTTTGAGAGGAACAAACACATTCTGCATTTGAATTTAATATAAATAAATTAAAAATGACAAAACGTAACCGTTTGTTTCTTCTTAGAAAGACCTGTTCTAATCTCTCTTAATAATATTGTAGGCTAATTTATTAAACATTTCAAATGAAATATACATTTCTTGGTAAATTTAATACAAATCGATATCATTTTAATAAATAATTACGATTTAAATAAAACAAAAACAAAGATGTTAGAATTTTATTATTAAGGCCAAAATCTAAAATTTTAAAATAATCTTTCCATTTCAGTTTTTCTGTCTATTTTATTGGAAATTCTTATAAAATGAAAATTTTCAATTAATATCCAACTAAAACATATCGAGATTATGTTGATTTGTCCCTCAAATTGAAAATTGACATATTTTTCTTTATTTTATTTAAATTGTATTTAATTGATTAAAATGATATGGATTTGTGTTAAATTTATTTAGAAATGTCTAAGATATTTCATATTAAATGTTTCTTAATTTAGAGGATCCTTAAGGTAGATTAGATCAGGTCTAATAAAGAAACAAAATGTTTGTTTTTTTACCTCATAATTTGTTCTAATAAAATTAGAAATTTAATCAAAATTCTTATTTTAGCCAAACCAATAACGAATCACGATCCATTTAATAATAAACAAGGAAAATATATTTTCCAATTTTGAGAATAAATTAACTAAAGGGCTCTAATTTTATTTAAAACAAACTCCAAATGCTACATGATATAAGCAAATAAATTATCTTTTTTATCACTGACTTGTTAATATAAACTCATTTTCCAACTCTGGAAATAAATTTTTAAGTCAAATAATTAAATTTATTGTTTCTATAATTAAATACAATAGTTAATGGCTTTGTAAAAATAAACTTTTTGATTAAATGGCTATTTGGGCAGTAAAATTAGAAAAATTGGAAAAAAATATCTCCTTTATTATTTTAAATAAGAGACAAATTAACTTTGAATTTTAATTTATTTATTAAATTCAGATGCAGAATGTTCTTGTCATTCCAAATAGAATAAAATCAAAATAATAAAAGCTGATGATGAAATTAAAATGTATATATACACTTACTCTAATGTCATATTCACTAATAGGAGAATATCAAAATTCCGAGTACCAAATGTAATTGTCTAAACAGCATTTAAAAGTCTATCAATTAAATAACAAATGATTTTTTTTATTTCTAAGCAAAACTAAAATAATTTCCCCTTTAAACTCAACTATCAAAGTGCAATCAGGTGATCCTCTCATCGCATTCATTTATAATATTCTTTTAAATTTAATTAAAAAAATAATTTCAATTCCGCATCTACTTAGCCCTGCTAATGCTGTCTTGTTTTAATTCTCCCATTTTAGTTAACTTTATAATTTTAACAACAATTCATCAAATTACATTTGGAATAACAAATTTCAAAGTGAATTTTAGGCCAGAAATTATTTTTATTTTTCCCCCAAGTCTGGATTATTATAAATAGTTTGGAAATCAAATATTAATTTCTTAATTCATTGATATTTTTTATAAATATAAAAATATTCAAGATATTTTTCTATTCTCCAATTAGGGAATAAGGCATGACATGACATGTATATATACATTTTGATTTTATTATCAAATTTTATTATTTCGATTCAGTTTTTTTTTGGGAGACACACTTATTCTGCACCTAAATTTAATAAACAAATTAAAAATAAAAGTAAATTCCTTTCCGATTTGAAAATAAAATGGGAGATATTTTAAGAAAAATTAGCAATTCAAGAAAAATTATTATTTTAATCAAACAAATCACCAATCAATCAATATTAGATTATAAAGTAGGAAATATAGGGATATTATTAATTATAATTATTATTATTTGACTGGAAAATTTATTTTTAAAGTTGAAAAATCATGTTTTTTTTTAAATGACAGGACGGTGATTAAAAATATTATTTAGAAACATGATATACCATTTTCAATTTGTTTCAAATAAAATTAGGATAAATCAGAGCGTTTTAGTTAATTATTTAGTAAAAGAAAAGGAATAGTTGTTAAAATATATCACATCTAAAATTGTGTAAACGAGGAGGTTAACTCACACAAATAAAATGAATATTAATTGCTATTACTACTTCACATGGATTTAATATTATTTAATTTCTTACCTCTAGGTGTTAATTCATTTTCCCTTGGACGAATATTTTTAAAAATAAACATTTGATGAGATTTGGCAAAAAAATAACACTGAGGCCTCGTTGAGAACATGTCAAGGCGGGCTCGGGGCTCGAGGCACAGAGGTAGCCTTGCTAAGATGCGACACTTGGATTGTTTTATTTTTTTATTTTTTCAATTTGCCCTCTGGGCTCTGGGGCCATTTAGGGGTTCATTTTATTTTATTTATTAATATACATTAACTGATAGCTACCGAAAAACGTCTAAAAAATAATTTATGTATGAATTTTAAATCAAATCGAGAGAAAGAGCGGGAATTTTGAGAAAGTCAAACAAACTGAAAAAGTACATCAGTAAAGTGCTAGTGCTCTTTGGCCAATTTTATTTAAAAGCTTATTTTTGTATCCTAGGAGGGGAGGGTATCTAATCAACTTAAAAAAAAAAATAAAATTTCAACTGTCTAGCTCATTTTCTTCTTGTTTTATTTTGAACAGACATTTTTTGGGATTCAAGAAGTTATAAAACATGTATTTCCATCAAATCTTGACATCGAATTTTTGACATGAATATAATACTTTCTCTCTCTATATATTATCATATATTAACTAAAGTAACCTTGGTGTTTTTAATTTTATATTTAAAACTGACAAAAAATGCTGTGATTTCTGTTTTGAAAATTAAAACTAAGATTTCTTCTTATATTGCAATATTTGATTGGTTCAAATCTATAAGTAGACCAAGTCCAAAAGTAAACATTTTCCTATTTTACCCTTTTTGGATAGTAAATTATGATGGTAGTTATTATTTTTTTTAAAGACCGTCCGACTTTTTTCCCTTTCACACAGTCTTTTTGGCAACTCAGGCCATATAAGACTTTGACGATAACCGTTATTGATTTAAATATACATATATGGGGTCCAGGCATTCTTATTTAAGCCATTTAGTATGCAATTGGCTTAAATAAAATCATCGGACTGCCTGGGGTCCGAACCCGCGACCAATTATAAAATGTGTACTTGAATAAATTATAATTTAAGTTCTTAATGATTACTGAGATGTAAAATAAATAAATGTTGTATATTTTAAGAGGAATTAAATATAAGATTCATTTTTTATCAAAAGAGTAAAAAGTGGTCTTGGTTAACTTTTGCTCTGAAGCCCTCATATATTCCTAGAATAGTTTTATAAAATAAAAAAGAAAAACGCAAGATTTAATTAAGAAATAAAAATAAAAGTTTATATAAATATATTATTGTATTCTGAAAAATTGATATCAAACAAATAGGGAAACAAAAAATCCAGGAACTGAACAGTTTCTAAATTGATTTGTTGTTAAAATTTATATAAAGTAAAAATATATATATAAAAATAGTTTAAAATCTGAATATTATATATACATGTAACAGTTTTTACCATCTGTTGGCTAATTAAGGTGATTGAAAATATCTTTTAATGGATCTTAAAAAATGAGGCCCTGATGATGTCTGATAGGACGAAACTTAGATTCCGCATCGAGTTGGCCAATAAATTTTAATAAAAAATAAGAGAAATTTTGTTTTCCTTAATTATAAATTGAAAAAAAATTATAAATTGAAAAAGCCATCCATCTACCCAAACCTGGAATCTGAGATTGAATCACCTGGTTTGAGATCCTATGAAAATATATGATATATATATATAGTGATGAGAAGTGGCTGTAGACTTTGAATTGGGTATAGGAGACTTTGCAGCCAAGGAAATTAAATAAAAAACTTATTTAATTATTAATCGTCGACGTTTCGATCGCAAGTCACGACCTACCTTAATCGTCCTGAGGAAGGTCGTGATTTGCGACCGAAACGTCGACGATTAATAAATAAACAAGTTTTTTATTTAATTTCCTTGGCTGCAAAGTCTCCTATACCTAATATATATATATATATATATATATATAGGGGTGGGGGGGGGGGGGGGGGGGGGGGGGGGGGGTATATATATATCTCTTTCTTTAATTAACACAAATAAATGTTTACTCATTTTTTGGCTATTGATGTCGCAAAATATTCTTTCTAAATTGTGATACATCATTCATTACTCAACGATTTCTCTTGCCTTTGTATAAAATACAACATTTCGGCCACTCGCTCTGTGGCCTTCTTCAGATACAATCACAAAGTGTCTTACAAATCTACATTCTGAATTGAAACAAATTCAAGATCCTCGTCCCTCGAGGGAATTGGAGATGGAAGGCGCCTGTTGTGGATGCAATTGTCAATTAATCTGAAAAAAAAAATCAAACAAATCTATAGTAGGCTATATTGATTGTGCAAAAAGAAAAATGAGATGCCCGTTTTAAAGCCATTGAAATACGCATCTCAAATATGATACTTGACTTACCAAATTAATTGTCGTTCATTATTTATGGATTCTTCAATCTTTTTCTCTACGATAAGGTAGAGTCGTCAATCATTTTTTTTTTTATTTATTTATTTTTGCTTTATTTTGAAGCTGAAAAAAAAAGAATTCCATATTAAAAATTGATTTAAATAGAGATTTATTTTAAGTATTTAATTTTTCAATACTTACACTGCATCACTTTAATTCGTTCCTTCATTTTTTGGATTTTAATTAGCATTTCTTTTCTTAATTTGCTGAGCCTGAGGCTCTCCTTATATAAACGTAAGGGTTTGCAGTTGTTGCCATCTTCAATCTCAAAGTTTTTCACTTTAACAATTTCGTTGAAGTGGATTTTTCTTTTAGAAATTTTTGGTAATTTTCCATTCTCTGATATACTGTTATTTTTTGATACGGATCGTTCCTCTTCTTCAATTGGTGAAGTGAGCGGCACTTCCTCCACTAGACGAGGCGAAGATGATTCACAATTCATTTTCCTAAAAAATAAAAGGAAGGTTTAGTGTCTTTAATCATACCATATCTATAAAAATGTGAAAAGGGACCTCTGGTCGGAAATTTCACAAATTGAGTGATTGATATTTTATTGTAGAAGGGATAATTTCCTGAATATTTTAAAACTAAATTCACTCTGATATCTCAAAAACTAAAAAAGTTAAAGTTACAGTCTTTAAAAGTTATAGATATAAAAATCGAGATTTTGAGAAAAACGCATTTAAACATAACGAAAAACTATTTAAGGTTTTCATATCGAGTATTTTAAAATCTCATGCACTAGGTCTTGGTTTAATAAAAAGATGATAATATACCCAAAAATCGCTATTTATGACCTAATTCGACTAAAATGCCCGTAGCGATAATAAAAGAGATCCCGCATCACATTTAATTAATTCACACCCCTGATATCTCTACAACAGATAGGAATTTGCATTTTATATGATGTTGGAAATTGCGAAGAGCAAGTACAAGAGCAGCACAAAACAAATTCTTTGGATAGCAAATGTTTAAGGAGATATCCATCCATCTTCAGTCCTTATGGGTTTATAATCAATATACCTTGTATGATTTAGGCACAAAAGTCCGTGCACATTTATATCTTTGAAAAAAGGCGAGTGTTTAAGGCAACGTGTCAGTCTATTTGAGAACATGTGCATGGACTTTTGTGCCTTAATAATAATGAATATTTTGTGCCTAATTCATATATTGAGTATAAACCCATAAGAACTAAAGATAGACAAATAAAATTTAGTCTTCTTCGCTATTTAGAATCCAAAGGTTTTGTTTTTTGCTGCTCTTGTTAATTTTTAAGATAAACTCCTCACGTGTTTTTAAAAAACTAAAGGAATTCTGATTTATTTATAAAATAAATTTAATAATTTTAAAATATAATACAAAATGCACACTAACCTTCTAGAGAAATGGTTTGAAGATTTTCAAAATTAGACAGAAACACGCTAACACAGAGAAGAGCAGATCTGAGATGTTCACTGGTCAAGAGCACTTCAGGTAATGAACCACTGGCAGAGGACAAAAACAAGTAAGAAAGAGAGGGGTGGGGGAAGGATGTGACCATAGAGCCCTCTAGTGGTAGATTAGACAAAGATAAATTTGTATACCTGGGCCGAAATAGTACAAAGGTCGAAAACTTGCTTTATTTGTTTTAGGTATCGGATTATCCCTTTATAGTCAAAATGGGCAAGAGTTTCCTAAGGCTAATGGGTTGCATTTTAGTAATGGAAATATACTCTAGAGACAGTACCGGGGCCTTTGGCGGGAATAAAGTTATAAAATTAATTAATATTTCTAAACTGTTTTCCAAAAGCTTAAGATTTGAGAAAATAAATAAATATATCTCGACACAAAAAAATTCTTTGGATACTCAAACTGAAATCTTCCAAGTAAATTATCTCTTTGATTTCATAGAAGTTGTTTGTTCAAAAAATAACAATAGTTTTTTGTCATCCAAGTTCAAACTCCTTATCATAGTCGGAGAACTGGCGAAGAAAATGGCCAAGAAGGCTAATATTTTCAGAATGGGTTGCATTTTAGTAATGGAAATATACTCTAGAGCAGTGGCGGATCCAGAGGAGTTTCTCGGGGGGGGGGGAATCTGGTGTGACTGGTTTCACAGCACACAATTTTTTCTTATAATCGGTAATTTAAAGGTGCATTCTGTAGTTGTTTACCAGAATATATATACAAATCAAATTTTTAAGTATTAGTTTTCAAAATTTAAAATACAATTTTTTTCCCAAAAAAAAAAAAATATTTTTCCTCAAATCTCGGGGGGGGGGGGGGGGGTAGTTTGGTAGTTTCCCTCTTTACCCCCGGGTGGGGGGGGCCTTGTATCCGTCCTTGCTCTAGAGTCAGCACCTCCGGCGGGAATAAAAGCGTAAAGTTGTAATATATATATATATATATATATACTAGACGCAAAGCCCCGCCTTCGGCGGGGCTTTACGCCTAGCCAGGGGGCTGCGCCCCCTGGACCCCCTTGCTCGCCTACTTATATACATACCGGTACATACAAACATTTTTCCCAATTCATTTTTATAATATATAGAATATTTTAACGGTTAATTATTCATGAACTCAAGATTTTTTGTGAATCATATCCTTTCCGGGACTCTCCCGGTACACAGACAAAAAATTTACGCCGATATTTTAGAATTCAAAATGTAAATAAATAAAAAAAATCGTAAACATGGGTAAATATTTATATTTTGTTACCATGGCAACTATTTCTCCTAATTTTTATTTTTTACTTTCTCTTACCTATGTATATATGTAATATATATATAGAGAGAAAGTATTGGATTCATGTCAAAAATTCGATGTCGAGATTTTGATGGATCTTCACGTTTTGAGGTCCCCTGAACCCAAAAAAGTGGTTTTCGCGACATGGTCTGTCTGTGGGTGGGTGGGTGGGTGTGTGGGTGTGTGTGTGTGTGTGTCTGTGTTCACTTTTAAGCATGAAGGAATTGAGCTAGGAGGTTGAAATTTTATATTTAAGTTAAATACCTCCCGGGACCGGAAAAATAAGCTTTTAATCAAAATCGGCCAAAGAGTACTAGTACTTTACTGATGTACTTTTTCAGTTTTTTTCGATTTTCTCAAAATTCGCTCTAACGATTTTGATTAAAATTCAAAAATCAATTATTTTTTAGATGCTCTTTCAAATGTATATTCTCGTTTTGCCCTCAAAATTGTTTGAAGCACACTTTACTCTTATGCTTCATAGGAAAGATAGGAGAAATGGTTGCCATGGTAACATAATATAAATATTTTCCCATACTTATAAATTTTACATCTGAATTCAAATATTCCCTACTGCCGGGAACTAAATACATGTCGACACAAAAAATCTGGTGTGACAAGCACAGTACACAACTTTCGATTACCGAAGGTAAGAGAAAGTTGTGTGCTGTGCGCCAGTCACACCAGATTTTTTCTTATTTTAACGATTAATTACTCATTAACTTATTGTTATTTGTGAAACAAAACCTGTCCGGGATTCTCACAAACATACACAGAAAATTTCATCATAATTGGTTCAGTCGTTTAGGAGGAGTTCAGTCACATACACACGTACAGAAGAATTATATATATAAAGATTAGGGTCCGACCGAAACAAGATTTTCAGCCGAAACCGAAACCGAAACCGAATATTCGGCCTCAACCTTAGTTTCGGCCGAAACCGTAACCGAAACCGAAACTTGTATTTCCTATAAATTTTTTTTTTCATTTTACCTTTTTTTTTTTTGAATTTTTTTTTCCCTCCCGTGAAAATCATTTTACCTTTTTTTTAGGGAGACTAAAATTTTTTTCTCCCTCAGGTGCAAATTATTTGACCTTTTTTTTTTTTTTTTTTTGCATGCGAGTCTCATCCCATTTTTTCAGACTCTGGTTTCGGCCGGCCGAAAGGTTCGGCCACTTTTTGGCCGAAACCGAAACTACGGCCGTAACCATGATTTTTGGCCGAAACTGGCCGAAACCGTAACCGAAACCGAATATTCGGTCGGTTCCTAATATATATATATATATGAAGATAAGTTTTCTCGGGTTGTGTCGCGTGTGATGTTGAGATTTACTCGACGTTTCGGCTCTCCTTTTGGAGCCATTTTCAAGAGTATGGAATTAGGGGGGAATTGTTGGGGTGGTTTGTTTACGGGGTCGCAGTCTTGCTGGTCCCCAGGTCAATTTGGATGCCTCAGAGGCTTGGTTTGGTCTCTGAGAGCAGGAGGAAGGTTGAGTGTGTGTAATTGCGTTTGTGTTCGGTTTGGGTTGACTCAGTCTGCCTCCCCAAGTCGATGTGTTATTGGTTTGGTTAGTGGATGTGTTAGGAGATTGGGTTTGTTTCTGAGATTTGGATTGGGTGTGTGTATGTGTGATCGTGTCTGTGTTTGATTTAGGTTGATATATATATATATATATATTATATTTTTTAATAACGGTCAGTATTAATTGATACTAAGCTTATATGTTTTATATTAATATCTATAATTTTCCTATGAATCAATTTCTAATGAATCACCTCATGTTAACACAATCTCATTTAAACTACGTATCCCCCCAAGAAATAATGTATATTCTCATATATATATATTTGATTGATTGTACCGAGATATTATTTGTGCAAATTTGTTTAAATTGTAATAATTGTAAAATTTTAATTCCAGCTGGCCTGACGATGTCCCCGTGACGAAATCGATCGCCATTAGATTAAATAAATTATTCTGAAAAATAAAAATCTGTTTGCTTTCTTCAACTATCATACCTCAAATGTTGTAATATTAATTAATATCTCTAAACTATTTTCCGAAAGCAACGAGCAATTAAAATATAAAATAGGAATCTAATAACCAGACAGCGAAATTTTGTGGCACTTGCCGTCAGCGTTAGTTCAAAAAATATATTTTATAACCGAAAATGTTTTCTGAAGGCTGAAACTTTCCAAAATAATAATAAACAAGTGGTCAAATTAACTAAGGTGCTATGGGAAAATAAATATATCTCGACACAAAATATTTGGTATGACTCGAGCACAGCACACAACTTTCTCTTACCTTCGTTAATCGAGAGTACCGTCACACCAGATTTTTCGTGTCGATTTTGTATTTATTTATTTTCTCAAATCTTAAGCTTTTGGAAAACAGTTTAGAGATATTAATTAATATTATAACTTTAAGCGCTTATTCCCGCCAAAGGCCCCGGTACTGTCTCTAGAGTATATTTCCATTACTAAAATGCAACCCATCAGCCTTAGGAAACTCTTGTCCATTTTGACTATAAAAGGATAATCCGATACCTAGAACAAAAAAAGCAAGTTTTCGACCTTTGTACTATTTCTGCCCAGGTATACAAATTTATCTCTTTCTAATCTACCACTAGAGGGCTCTATGGTCACATCCTTCCCCCCACCCCTCTCCTTCTTACTTGTTTTTGCCCTCTGCCCTGCCAGTGGTTCATTACCTGAAGTGCTCTTGACCAGTGAACATCTCAGATCTGCTCTTCTCTGTGTTAGCGTGTTTCTGTCTAATTTTGAAAATCTTCAAACCATTTCTCTAGAAGGTTAGTGTGCATTTTGTATTATATTTTAAAATTATTAAATTTATTTTATAAATAAATCAGGATTCCTTTAGTTTTTTAAAAACACGTGAGGAGTTTATCTTGAAAATTAACAAGAGCAGCAAAAAACAAAACCTTTGGATTCTAAATAGCGAAGAAGACTAAATTTTATTTATCTCTCTTCAGTCCTTATGGGTGTATACTCAATATATGAATTAGGCACAAAATATATCATTATTATTAAGGCACAAAAGTACGTGCTCATGTTCTCAAATAGACTGACACGTTGCCTTAAACACTCGCCTTTTTAAAAAAATATAAATGTGCACGGACTTTTGTGCCTAAATCATACAAGGTATATTGATTATAAACCCATAAGGACTGAAGATGGATGGATATCTCCTTAAACATTTGCTATCCAAAGATTTTGTTTTGGGCTGCTCTTGTACTTGCTCTTCGCAATTTCCAACATCATAAAATGCAAATTCCTATCTGTTGTAGAGATATCAGGGGTGTGAATTAATTAAATGTGATGCGGGATCTCTTTTATTATCGCTACGGGCATTTTAGTCTAATTAGGTCATAAATAGCGATTTTTTGGGTTTCAATTGAATACGATTCTTCAATATTTCCTATACAGATTTATTCGACCATTTTAGCCATGAGAATCCGATAAATATTACAAAATACTCGATACGATTATTTCAGTGTGAACTAGTATTCAATTAAAATCTCATGCACTAGGTCTTGGTTTAATAAAAAGATGACTATTATAATTTATATATACATGTATATATTTTTTCTTTATTTCAGAGTTTATAGAGGCTAACATGTTTGCGCAAAAATCACTTATTTCGGCGAAATAACGCTTTCATCAGAGCTACATTAACTGGAATACAATTACAATCATTGTAAAAATATGTAATTGATTCTAGTTAATGTGGCTTTGATGAAGGTGTTATTTCGCCGAAATAAGTGATTTTTGCGCAAACTTGTTAGCCTCTATAAACTCTGAAATAAAGAAAAAATATATATACATGTATATATAAATTATAATTGTCATCTTTTTATTAAACCAAGACCTAGTGCATGAGATTTTAAAATACTCGATATGAAAACCTTAAATAGTTTTTCGTTATGTTTAAATGCGTTTTTCTCAAAATCTCGTTTTTTATATATATAACTTTGAAAGACGTAACTTTTTTAAATGCTCTTATTTAACTTACTCTTTCAAGGTCACCAACTTTGAGTCTTTGTTTAGGACACTTCCCGATGGGCTAGAGGTGTGAAATGTAATACTTAAGGGTCAGTTTTGATGACGCCACTATATGGTTGTTTTGATCAAAATAGACCAAACTAATGTGGTACTTTATTTGAAACCCTTCGCGAATTAATGTAATTTCAAGACTTCCCGATCAGCTCGAGGTGTGAAATTTGATATTTAGGGGTCATTTTTTATGATAATGAATAATTTTTCAATTGAACCAAATCAAAATAGACCAAACTAATGTTCTTTATTTAAAGCTCTACGCTAATTAGACAATTTTAGAAAATTTCTCGATGTTATTTAAAAGCCTCTAATTTTGAAAGTTAATTTTAAAAAATCACACAAAAAAAAGGACTAAAAAGCTTAAAATAAAAATAAAATAAAAAAAGATTTAAAAAAAATGCTTTTATTTAAATTGAACTAAAAAGAGCGAAATAATTTAATTGTTCTTGTTAAAATTTTTTTAAATTTATTACTTAAAATAAAAGCGTGGGGCGCGAGCCTCGGAATCACTTCAAAGCGCCCCACGCTTTTATTTTAAGTCATAAATATTAAAAAATTTTACAAGAACAATTAAATTATTTCTCTCTTATTTCGCTCTTTTTAGTTCAATTTAAATAAAAGCATTTTTTTTTAAATCTTTTTTTTTATTTTATTTTTATTTAGTTTTTGAGATATCAGAGTGAATTTAATTTTAAAATGTTCAGGAAATTATCTTTCCTACAATAAAATATCAATCACTTAATATTGTGAAATTTCCGACTAGAGGTCCCTTTCCACATTTATATAGATATGGTATGATTAAAGACACTAAACCTTCCTTTTATTTTTTAGTAAAATGAATTGTAAATCCCAAATGGCAACATCTTCGCCTAATCTAGTGGAGGAAGTGTCGCTCACTTCGCCAATTGAAGAAGAGGAACGATCCGTATCAAATAACCTTTTATCAGAGAATGGAGAATTATCAAAAATTTCTAAAAGGAAAATTCACTTTAATGAAATTGTTAAAGTGAAAAACTTTGAGATTGAAGACGGTAACAATTGCAAACCCTTTCGGTTATATAAGGAGAGCCTCAGACTCAGTAAACTGAGAAAAGAAATGTTGATTAAAATCCAAAAAATGAAGGAACGAATTAAAGTGATGCAGTGTAAGTTTTGAAAAAAAAAAAAAATACTTTAAATAAATCTCTATTTAAATCAATTTTTAATATGGAATTCTTTTTCAGCTTCAAAATAAAGCAAAAACAAATAAATATAAAAAAAATGATTGACGACTCTACCTTATCGTAGAGAAAAAGATTGAAGAAGCTATAAATGATGAACGACAATTAATTTGGTAAGTCAAGTATCATATTTGAGATGCGTATTTCAATGGCTTTAAAGCGGGCATCTCATCTTTCTTTTTGCACAATCAATATAGCCTACTATAGATTTGTTTGATTTTTTTTTTCAGATTAATTGACAACGAGGTTTGCATCCACAACAGGCGCCTTCCATCTCCAATTCCCTCGAGGGACGAGGATCTTGATTTTGTTTCAATTCAGAATGTAGATTTGTAAGACACTTTGTGATTGTATCTGAAGAAGGCCACAGAGCGAGTGGCCGAAATGTTGTATTTTATACAAAGACAAGAGAAATCGTTGAGTAATGAATGATGTATCACAATTTAGAAAGAATATTTTGCGACATTAGACAAAAAATGAGTAAACATTTATTTGTGTTAATTAAAGAAAGATATATATATATTTTCATAGGATCTCAAACCAGGTGATTCAATCTCAGATTCCAGGTTTAGGTCGATGGCTTTTTCAATTTATAAATAAGAAAAACAAAATTTCTCTTATTTTTTATTAAAATTAATCTAAGTTTCGTCCTATCAGACATCATCAGGGCCTCATTTTTTAAGATCCATTAAAAGATATTTTCAATCACCTTAATTAGCCAACAGATGGTAAAAACTGTTACATGTATATATAATATTATTTGATCTTCAGATATTAAACTATTTTTATATATATATTTTTAACTTATATAAATTATAACAACAAATCAATTTAGAAACTGTTCAGTTCCTGGATTTTTTGTTTCCCTACTTTTTTGATATCAATTTTTCAGAATACAATAATATATTTATATAAACTTTGATTTTTATTTCTTAAATCCTGCGTTTTTCTTTTTTATTTTATAAAACTATTCTAGGAATATATGAGGGCTTCAGAGCAAAAGTTAACCAAGACCACTTTTTACTCTTTTGATAAAAAATGAATCTTATATATAATTCCTTTTAAAATATAAGGCACATCCAGGGGCGCCGGAACGAATTTGAATCAGAGGGGGGCAAAAATTTTTTTTAGAAAATTAAAATAATTTAATATGTTTAAATAGTATAAAACAAAAACAAATCTACTATAAAACTTTAAAAATTTTAAATAAAATCACAATTTTAATAAAATTAAAATTTTAAAAAATTTGGTAGTGATTTTTCAAAAATTTTTGGAAAAAATTTGGAAAAAAATGAATTTTTACTCTTTTAATTTAGAAGATTTTATTTTTCAAAAGTAAAAATATATCATTTTTAATAATAAATGAAATAAAAGAAGAAATTTTGCCCCCCTCTGCCCCCCCCTGTAGGATGCCAGGGGGGGGCAATGTACCCTGCCCCCCAGTTCCGGCGCCTATGGGCACATCTCTCATATAATAGGACCAGCTGTAGCCATAATAAAACTGCCCTGAAGCACCATCGATCTCACAATAAAAGAAATCGAAAAATATCCAATTCCATACCCTCACCTATATACCTGGTAGATTCCATTCAACAGCTTCTGCCTTCTGTCCTTATAGTCATATTTCAGCAACCGGAACATCATTTTGGAATGCTCACTTCTATATGCTGTGCAACCATCAGAGTTAATGCATTAACTAAAGGAAGCCTCCAACCATGGGGGAATTGACTGGAGCAGAGGTCACCCACAGTACCTACTTATCAGCAGAATCACCCACAGTCGAATGAGCTAAAAATAACTTGATTCTGACTGGTAGTATGAATGATATGTGTAAAATTATACTTGAATGAAGAAAATACTGACGTTCAGTCAGACTGACAATCTGATTGATCGTTAAAAGGCCCCTTTAGGATGATAATGCCGTAAAAATTTTTGTGTTGTGCAGATCAACAAGTTGGCCATAGTGGGGCAATAAAAAAAATCAATTTTTTTGACATACGACATATTGCGGTTTCCAAGTCGATATATTTATTTATCATATATATATATAAAATTTTCAATTTATTAATTCACATTTAAAACATTTTCAATTAGTTAAAATTTTTTTTTTCTTTTTAGTTAAAATTTGTTATGCACATCATTATTTATATTATACTGACCTGACTTTTAACAGAATTTCCTATGTGTTTGTTTCTATCCGATCTGTTCTTTTGCATCCAAAATTTAATTTATAAATAACAAAACTTTTCAATAATATTTGGGAATATTTTACAAGGGCTTAAAATACAAAATTCCGTTTGCCTATAGGGCAAACTGAACTGGCATATTGAAACTCTTTTCTTCGTTTTAATTTTATTTTTTAGGTTTTTAATGAAAGAAGAAAAAAAAAAACGGAGGATTTATATAAAATCATTTGTTATGCTTACTTATTTTACCTTGAACTAAAAAAAAAATAAAAAATTTGTCAGTTAATTCACCTTGACTTTCTTTTCTTTTTTTTTTTCATCTATCATTTTTATTTGATTTTGAACGAAACTAGGTTAATGTTTTTGGTTGGGTGCTTTTTATTTGTCTGCTGCTGGTCGGTTTGATTTCTGCCCTTTGATGAGAGATTCTTTTTACACACCACCCTCTTATCCGTTTACAAGATAAGAAGAAAAGAAACACACACATACAGACACAGCTAAATATTATTTAATTATTTATCATCTTTTACTAATAAGTGAAGCTTTTTTTTTGTCCCATTTGATTTCACTTCCTTTGGTTACTTCTAGTTTGTTATTTTATTATTTCTGTTTACGCTTGGAAATATATATATATATACAGTGCGTTAAGGTGATTTTTTGATCATAGCTTCTATATTACTGTACCGATCGGGATGAAATTTTTTTTGCAGATATATAATACGCTTTTAAGTTTATTAACAGAACCTCCCGTCGATATGTCGCATTTTAAAAAGATTATAATGAAAAAATTGAAAATTGATGTTTAAAAGTGTTAAGGTGATTTAGTTGCACTTTAAAACTTTATTTATTTATCAAAAATAAGATTTTAACAACTCTGTCATTCAGTCACCCTTAATCTATAGATTAATTAACTTGGGAAGAGAATTGACTGGCTGCTGCTACGTGATTCGGTTCCAGGACACGTGAATAGCGATTTTGTGTGGAACTGGTTCGGACGCATGAACATATGCATTATCTTGAATAAAAGTGAAATTAACAGCAGGAAAGCGGTTCAAATATGACAATAAATTGCCTCTAAGAATATTTTAATATCCAATTGAATTTATTATCCCATCCACAAAGAATGCTGGCCTAATAATGAATGAGGCCGCCGAACTTGCACTTAGAAAAAATGATGCGATTTGTTTCGAAGATCGTGCCAGGTCCTCAGGACCGCCCAAATTAAATTTCTTTATGGCCGATCAAACAATCTATAAAGTAAAAAAAAAAAAAAAAAACATTTTTTTTTAAATTTACTACTAATAAACCCAATTCATATCGTTTGCCACTCATGACTCCAAGTTTAAAGCGCACGCTGAAATTAGCACGACGACTCTGATAATCAACTCTGAGCCTATGGACCTTGTTCATAATTTCATTGTCATATTTGAACCACTTTCCTGCTGTTAATTTAAATTTTATTCAAGATAAGGCATATGTTCGCGCGTCCGCAAGCACAAAGAAGTGGCTTTCAAGCCAAAATATCTGTTTTGGAATGGCCCCCGTACTCGCCCGATCTCATTATCATTAAGGACCTCTAGAAGAAGCTCATCCGCGATTGCCGACAGTTGCCCACTGTCGAAAAATCGCTACAGTCAATTTTCAATTTTTTTCATTATAATCTTTTTAAAACGCGACATATCGACGGGAGTTTCTCTTAATAAACATAAAATCGTATTATATATCTGCAAAAAAAATTTCATCCCGATCGGTACAGTAATATGGAAGCTATGATCAAAAAACCAAGGGGAATTAAATGTATATATATACACTGCGTGTCAAAACATTTTGTTTCTACTTAAGAAGACCTGTTCTAATCTACCTTAATGATACTGTAATTTATTAAACATTTAATTTGAAATATTCTATACATATCTAAGTAAAAATAACCCAAATACAAATCATTTTATTCAAATTAATACAATTTAAATAAAATAAAGAAAAATATGTCGATTTTCAATTTGAGGGACAAATCAACATAATTTCGATATGTTTTATTGAATATTAATTAAATATTTTGTTTTTATAGGAATTTCCAATAAAATAGACAGAGAACAACTGAAATGGAAAGTTTATTTTAAAAAGAAAGAAATTTGGCGTTAATAATAAAATTTGGACATTTTTCTCTTTGTTTTATTTAAATTGTAATTATTTATTAAAATGATATGGATTTGTGTTAAATTTACTTAGATATGTATGGAATATTTCATATCAAATGTTTAATAAATTACAGAAACATTAAGCTAGATTAGAACAGGTCTTTTTAAGTAGAAATAAAACGTTAAGTTTTTTTTGAGGTATTTATATATTTATTTATGACACACAAATAGGCCCACTAAGTTTAAAATAATTTACCTCTATTTATCGCTTTTTATTTCCAGCTCTCGTAGAATTGTAAGGATTTTTTTCACTAAATAAATTTTATTCTATTAAAATTTGATGTGCATCAGTTCAGTGAGAGCAGAGGATATTGTGTATTCTCTTGGATAGGTCAATCTCCAGTCTGAAAAAATAAATAAAACATTAACTCGAGCGATTTCGTTGAAGACTTTAGACATTCAGGATCAATTTAATTTTTATAATTAAAAAGATTTTTTAACTATCCCTGCAAATATATATATATATATATATACCATGTAAATGTTCTGCAAGATTTTCACCTCTAGATGTATGCGAAGATAAGTAAACTTAACCCGAGAAAACTTATCTTCGCATATGTGGGTGATTCTCAAAAAAAAATCGAAATGGATGTCCTTAATGATTTCCTCAGAGCAGGTTTGTCAATTATGAAATTTCTTTATTTTTATAAAAACTACTTTACTTGATTTACCAAATTATGAAATTTTTAATTTAAAAAAGGCAAATGTAAAAATTATTAAAAATACTTTAAAACTTGTCCTTAAAAAACCCGTCATTCCCTCACTGTTTTAAAACAGTGTGATTGGAGCAAAATTTGAAGTTTTACCACAGAGTTTTACCAAGCCCCTGTTTAGTTTTTTTAGAAGTTGGCAAAATTGCTATTGACAACATCCACTAAAGCGAATTTTTAAAGAAAGGATATACCCAGGTAGAAATTCAACCTTAAAATTAGCTAATATTAAGCTAATTTTCTAAGTTTAAGCTTAAAATTAGCTAACAAAATTAGCTTAGTTTAAGCTTATTTTGTAACGCTTTTCTAAGCTAGCAGCAAGCTTATCGAATTAGCTTAAAATTAGCTAAAAAAACTAGCTAAAAATAAGGTTGTTTTGTTAGCTTAAAATAAGCTTGAAATTAGCTTAAAATAAGCTTAAAATTAGCTAACAAAACTAGCTAAGGGCAAGGTTGTTTTGTTAGCTTAAAATAAGCTTGGAATTAGCTAACAAAACTAGCTAAGGGCAAGGTATGGTATTTTGAGTTAAAAAAAAAGTATTTGCAAAAAAATAAAATTTTTATTTAAAATATTTTTCCAACACAAACAAAAGATATAAAATACATATATATGGACCATTTATTTTGAAAGTGGTGTAAGTCCACTTTTACAAAAAATGAGAAATCACATAATTTATCAATATATATTTATTTTTAAAACATGCAGTTAATAAATCACCATGTTATATTCTTTATGAAACCAAGCACTTAGCACTGGACCTAAAATCTAAAAAAATATTTAATCATTTAACCTTATTTCTTATTTATTTTATATGTAATAAATATACTTACATAAATGATGAATAGCGTCTTTCAGGGGGGGGCAAAAGAGATATTTAAAAAATTAGTTTGCACCCTCGAATTTTTAAAACACAAATTTAAATTCTAAAAAAAATTCACGATCCTATCAGGCCTAAAGTTTAGAGTAGACTAACCTGACCAAAGCTGCCTGTGTCCACTCTAACTGTAAATTCTTTTGTTTACAAATGCTTCCCCTTTTTGGGTTTTTCCAGGTAGGCAGGGGGTCTTTTTTTTAAATTATAAATAAAAGAGTTAAAATTCAAGAATAATATTAGATTACTATTTACACTCATTCTAAGTAATTAAAAAATTTATTATTTAAATTTTATTTCATATACTGATACTCTGCCAAATTTATATTTATTAAGAATAATTATTCAAAATGATTTTTTCTCAAATTAAAAATTTTTTTATATACATTTGATAGAAGAGCAGGTGCTATGGAGGGGGGGGGAGGGGGGTTTGCCTGCGGCCCTGGTCAGTACCTTAAGATAAAAGTAATTACTTATTCGAATACAATACAACCTTATAGTATCAATGGAATGCAAGGTTGCTTTAAGCTAGATATCCAAGATAAAAACGAACCTTGAAATTAGCTTAGAAAACTAGCTAAAAACAAGCTAATAATAAGCTAAAAAAAAATAAGCTAATAATAAGCTAAAAATAAGCATAATAAGCTAAAAACAAGCTAATAATAAGCTAGAAATAAGATAGCAGCAACCTAAGGAAACTAGCTAATAACAAGCTAATAACAAGCTAATAATAAGCTAATAATAAGCTAATAACAAGCTAATAATAAGCTAATAATAAGCTAATAATAAGCTAATAATAAGCTAATATTAAGCTAATAATAAGCTAGAAATAAGCTTAAAAAACTATCTTAGACTCTAAGCTTAAATAAAGCTAATTCTAAGCTAATAACTTGTCCGACTAAGATAAATTTCTACCTGGGTATTGTTGAAACTATTTTGAACATAAGTTTTTTTAAAGATTACATTTTTTAACGTCATTCCCTCACCTTATATTATAAAAAGGTAGGCGCTTATTTATTTAATAATTATAGCATATTTGTATAGGTTTCCGGTAGTAATATAGTACAGTAAAACAAGCATAGAAAAGTAAGTTGTGGTTTCTGAGTTTGTGGCAATTTTGTCTAGTTTCGTCATTCCCCCACCGTCATTCCCTCATAAAATTTTTTGATGTTTCAGCAAGTTAAGTGTAAAAAATGACAAGAAGTAGTAATTAACCGCTATGGGAGCAAAACTAAAGAAAAAAGAGTATGTCAGGAAAGTAATTTTTAATTAATAAACTTAAATCAATATGGTTTGTTCGTAACTATTAAATTGTTACGTTTTGGATTTAATTATTATAGTTGTGCAATAAAAAAAATAATTGGTGCATTTCAGAGTTTTTAATTGTTGTAGAATCATATCAAAAATCATTCCATCACTGATCTGTAATTCCCTTATTTTCGAATTTTTTTCCAAACTCAAAAAAGTTGGGGACTACTATAATATTTTAAACAAACAAGACAAACTATGACTTGTGCTAAAAAAATCGATAAGCTTAAAAAAAAAAAAAAATCGATCAACTCAGTAAGGCCAATTTCGATTTTTTTTTGAGAATGAGCTATATATATAATTTATTCAAAAACAATATGAACTATTTTCGATGTGTCAATACGATCTACTTATAAAATAATCTCAAATAAAAAGACGTTCTTAAATTTATTTAAAATAAAATAAATAAATAGACGATTCTATTCCCATAAAAGAAGCCGCGCTTTGGTATAGAGAGATAAACATTAAATTGTAAGGCTATAGAGGAAAGACGATACGCCGTCCGGGGGTGGACTTCTTATCTTTTCTTTTTCTTTCTTTAAGTTAAATAGAGTGAAAAGATGGGATGTTGAGGGTAGGAAGATCAATCGGAGAAAGCCTCATTAAATCACAAACCAAGGACGGCAGGCAAGGATCATGTTCCCCTCTTTATTATTATTATTATGATTATTCCCGATCAATGGGATGGCATGTCATAAGCATCGCTAGGTAGGCTTTTTAAGACAAGTTATCGGCTCGGTCAACTCCACGTAGGAATTTCGAAATGGAGTTATGCACCCTTATAGAGGACATAGAATAGAATAGAATAGATTTATTGATGGCCCTGAGAACTATTTGAGAACTATTCAGGGTCGTAATGAAGTTATTTATCTCCGGAATTACAATACATAAATATTTCCAATTTAAAAAAAAATCAAATTGATCTTATTATATTCATATATCTAAACATTTTATTTTACTATATATATATATATATATATGAGAGTTATGACAAATTTATTCTTAAAAAAAATACATTTAATGATTTATTTTTCTAATGTGGATTTAACCAGCAAGCAACCCTTGACTTGTGGCTCAGGGCTAGAGCATTCGCTTCTGATACTAATCCAATAGAAATAAATTGAGACTGGGTCTAAATGGCCTTAAATGAAATAAAAAAAAGGAACAGCCAGCAAATAGTTCTCCAGTTGAAAACAAAATTATTTATATACAGTATAGACAAGGACTTTAAGGAGTCAGGTAGTGAGTACCCAAATCTGACATTAGTGAGAATGCAGAAAAAATAGAGGTTCCCAAATAGACAGGCTCAAAAAAATTTTAAAATTTGAAAAATTCTCAATTGAAAAGTATAGGAATTATAAATTTTATATATATATATATAATATCTATCCATTTCTCCTATCTTTCCTATGAAGTACAAGAGTCTTCAGAATTGAAACATTAACTTTTAAAATAAAAATTAAAAATACCTGTATGTTAGGGTACTTAGAAACTTATAAATCTACATTTGTGGATGATTATGAGATTTTGGCTAATGTATATATATATATATAGGCCTATAAGTCAAAAAGTGATGCTAGAAGTAAAAAAATTTAATCCAAAAATCTGACCTGACAGCAGAATTTTTGTGTCGACATATATTTAGTTTCCGGGTCATTTGAATGGGTCGTTTGATAACTTACCTACCCCAACATTAAAATAGTCTCCCTATGGGGAAATACATGGTGTGTGTCCTTCAGCTATTTTAATGCTGAAGGACACACACCATGTATTTCACCATAGGGAGACTATTTTAATGTTGGGGTAGGTGAGTTATCAAAACGACCCATTCAAAGATGTAAAATTTATAAACATGGGAAAATAATTATATTTTGTTACCCGGGCAACCATTTAACCTATCTCTCCAATCAAGTACAAGAGTAAAGTGGTCTTCAGAAGATTTCAATGGCAAAAGAATAATTGATTTTTGAATTTTAAACAAAATCGTTTGAGCGAATTTTGAGAAAATCGAAAAAACTGAATAATTACATCAATAAAGTACTTGTACTCTTTGGCCGTTTTGGTTAAAAGCTTCGTGTCAGGTTAAATATAAAATTTCAACCTTCTAGCTCCTTTCATTCTTGACATAATTTTGTTCACAGACAGACCATGTAGCGAAAATATTAACTTTCAGAATATATATATTATCCCACATTTCTTCAATTAATCATTTGTTTATCAAAATTTCCTCACATTTATCTCTATTTTTTTTTTATTTAGTCAACACAATTATCATTTCACTAATATTTACGTCATATGACACATATGGACCAACTAATTTAATATTAGCACATCATCATCATTTGTATCAATCACTTTCCTCACTTAATAAATAAATAGACTAACCTAATTAATAAACAAATTATCGACCATTTATTCTCAGCTTTTCTATTTATATTTTATTTAATTATTTTGTCCTTTCCTTAATATTGCTTCAAGTTTTGTTTTCTTTATGTCACACATGAAGGATTACATTTACTTTTTCTTGACACTTTTGTGATGGGTTATTCATCAAAATGATTTTATTTTTTAACTTTACCAAATAACCAAAAGATTTAGCAGGTTGAAAAAAAAGAGCAATTCCGCAATAGAAAAAAATATTTTTCTTATAGAGGAGACAAAATAATCAGCAAAAATTGTGGAATGCTTTGGTCTATGACTCCGGGCTAAAGGTCTAAATAAAATTACATATAATACAAGTAAAATATTTAAATTTTTTTGGAGGGGGAGGCAGACTGAGGTCCCGTAGTCAACCTAAACCGAACACAAACGCATTTACACACACTCAACCTTCCTCCTGCTCTCAGAGACCAAACCAAGCCTCTGAGGCATCCAAATTGACCTGGGGACCAGCAAGACTGCGACCCCGTAAACAAACCACCCCAACAATTCCCCCCTAATTCCATACTCTTGAAAATGGCTCCAAAAGGAGAGCCGAAACGTCGAGTAAATCTCAACATCACACGCGACTCAACCCGAGAAAACTTATCTTCGCATACATCCAGTCGCGGAAACCTTCCAGAACATATATATATATATATATATTATATATTTATTCTTTATATATATAATTCTTCTGTACGTGTGTATGTGACTGAACTCCTCCTAAACGACTGAACCAATTATGATGAAATTTTCTGTGTATGTTTGTGAGAGTCCCGGACAGGTTTTGTTTCACAAATAACAATAAGTTAATAAGTAATTAACCGTTAAAATAAGAAAAAAATAAAAATTAGGAGAAAGGGTTGCCATGGTAACAAAATACAAATATTTACCCATGTTTACGATTTTTTTTATTTATTTACATTTTGAATTCTAAAATATCGGCGTAAATTTTTTGTCTGTGTATCGGGAGAGCCCCGGAAAGGATATAATTCACAAAAAAATCTTCTATGAATAATTAACCGTTAAACTTTATATATAAAAATGAAAAGGGAAAGCGAGCAAGGGGGTCCAGGGGGCGCAGCCCCCCTGGCTAGGCGGAAAGCCCCGCCGAAGGCGGGGCTTTGCGTCTAGTATATATATATATATATATATTCTGTCGAATAAATAAAAAGATATGGAAATCTTGTAACTAAATTGTAACTTTAGTAAAACAAAATATTGCCCTTGACCCGTGGTTCAGAGAGAAGACACCTGGAAGAGACTAGCTTCTCGCGCTGGGGTCCCGGGTTCGTCTCCCGTCCCATGCGAGAAAAATTTTATTTCATTTGATTTGACTACAAATCATTTGAAATAAATAGGGATGGGGTCTAAATGGCCTTAGATGCCGAAAAAGACCTTAAAAAAAAATATATGTTGTCTTACACTTGAAGGATTTCAATCTTGTGCGCCTAAATCGACTCAACTCCTAAAGCGCGCTTATAAAGTCTTATTTTTATTTAAACAGCTTAGACGATATTTATAAGATGTATATATATTTTCAAAGCTTATTTATATAGCTTTACATTGATATCAATATCAAGCAAATTGGTTTATTACTTTTTAAATTATGTGATCTGAATGCCTGAACTGGGAAATTCGCTGATCCTGGCTGGCGCTAGTGTTTATTTGCAAACCCATGCCCAGTAGAACTGCCACAAGGCCGAAATTAACCACACGACACCGACAATCTCGAGACCATCTCATTTGCAGTATCGACCAATGGTAGAGTGTGCATTTAGGGCAGTGGAGAAGCTGTAGAGGTGTCCGATTTTCCCTTCTCTGAAACAGTCTCTTATGGAGGTGGTTTCTACATGATTTGGAGTGGCATTTCCTTGGAGGAAAAAACAGATATTGTTTTTGTGCCAGGTAAAGGCCGGGGAGGGGGTTGGTTTTTTTTTCCCTTAAGAAGGATTTTTGGGGGAAAAATTTTTTTTTATGTAAAAAATGCCCAAAGGTAATGGGGGGGGGGGCTCGGCAAAATTTGATTGAGGTGGGCCAGACCCTGGATGGGCCAGCGTTCAGCCCGGACATGAATCCTATTGAGTATATGTGGGACCATCTCGGGCCAGAAATCCCCATTTTGATGGAATGTATAGTATAGGTATACATTGTATACAATTGAAATATAGGAATATCCTTGTAGAGAGGAATAAAATAAGTTGAAGAGAAGTTGCTGTTGATGTTATGGAATGGAAAAGAGCAAGTACAGGTGCAGCAAATAAAGAGAGCCTTTGGATGCCAAATGCCGAAAGGGAGACGTTTCGGACAAAATTTTATTTGTCCATCCTCAGTCCTCGTTGGCTTATAAACTAATGAGGCACAAAGTTGTCATTGTTGTTGTGGCACGAATTTGTGCATATGTATATTTTTTTATAAAAAAGGTATAAATATAGAAACCTTAAAATTGCCAGCTGTTCTCAGGTGACGTGAATATCATTAGAAATGCAGTAAAATCTTTCTCGTAGGAGCTATTGTTTTTGGCATTTCGTTGTCCTCTCGTTTACTATTCATTTTTACTTTTATGAATGCCGGATGCGAACAGAAATTTTACCCAATCTACAATTATAAGAATACAAAAGTGATCGATAATTTTTATTGAGATTAAGAGGGGACATCTCCCAACCCCTTAGCTAGAACCTATCGCAATCAAGATCATTTCTAATTCCGAGCCATTTATGTAATAAGAAAAAAATTCCAATTTTGGTAATTAATCGAATCAATTTCATCGTCTCTTGCATTGGAATTCTGACATCATTATCATGAAAAGATCAAATTACTAACACAAGTTAGGAGGAAATAAAAAGGCCTTTCTCAAAAAACCAAGATATTCAATTCACTTTTAGCCAAGAGCTTAGAGAGAAAGAGACAGAGCTGAGGAAGAGGGGAAGGAACAAAAATGCTTGTTTATTCAGCGGATAGAGAGACAGTAATATAAAATTGAAAGAAATGTTAACATTTGTTAGCTGATCATCATAACGATAACCCAACCAATTATTTGTCTTCTAGTGAAATCAATTAAAATTAATTTGCTAGTTCCCAATCAATAAAGGTCACTTTTATTTATTTATTAGTAAAGACTTTTTCATTTAGCTAATAGCTGATCTGGTGTGACTGGTCGCACAGCACTCTTACCTTCGGTAATCGAAAGTTGTCTAATTCTCTACCATTTCTTCTGAAACTTAATGTTAAAAATTCAGTTATTATTATTATTTTTTAAAATTTGTTCGGTGATTTGGTTTCCTATGGGAGAAATCGTAACTTTAAAAATTAATAACTCAAAAAGTTATAGGAATTTCGGGAGGAAAATAATTTTCATGTAATCCTGAGAAGGTCCTCTTTATGCATATAAAATTTCATTTCAAAATTCCAACGGGAAGTTGCCTAAATAGAGCGGGACAGACAGACAGATGGACATTAGCGAATTAATATTGTATATATATAGAGATTAGTAAAATTAAATTAACTCTTTCTAACAATCGAAAAAACTTTATTATTAAAAACCAGGGAATATTAAAAACTAAATTATTAGCAAAATGGCTATGAAGTAAGCCAAGAGAAATAATAAAAAAAAAAAAAAATTATTAAATTCTAATAAATAAAATATATTCACAAGTTTTAAAATTATATTAATTTATAAACCCAAATTATAATGATTAAATTGAATAAATATGAATTTTTATTAAAACAGAAAGTAATCTAAATATTTGACTATGGTTGTCTCCCATCTCTGCAACTCTAGCTCTTTGACAGTTGCCTTCATGCCTTGACTTTTTTATCATTTCCAATTTATTTACTAGTGTTTTATTTCTTAATTTTAAAAAAATCAAGTGTTACTATTTATATATTCATTAATGGCGGAATAAATTAACAAGCAGAGGTAAGAAATTAAATGCATGTGATGTAGTAATAGCTACTAATATTTATTTTATGTGTGAGTTAACCTCCACGTTGACTCAATTTTAAATGTGATTTACTTTAACAAATATTTCATTTCTTTTACTAATTAATTAACCAAAATGACCTGATTTATCCTATTTTTATTTGAAACAAATTGAAAATGGTATATGATGACTCTAAATAATATTTTTTAATCACTGACTGTCATTTAAAAAAACATGATTTTTCCACTTTAGAAATAAATTTTCACTCAAATAATAATAATAGTAATTAATAATATCCATACACCCGGTCTATATTATATTTTCACGTGGTTAAAATAAATATTGTTCTTAATTTTCTATTTTAACAGTAGAAAAAAATATCTTCTTTTTTTTAAATTTAATTCTGAAAATAATTTACTTTTATTTTTAATTTGTTTATTAAATTTAGGTGCAGAATATGTGTCTCCCCAAAAAAAAAACTGAATCGAAATAATAAAATTTGATAATAAAATCAAAATGTATATATACATGTCATGTCATGCCTTATTCCCTAATTGTAGAATAAAAAAGTAAAAGAATATCAATGAAATAATAAATTAGTATTTTATTTCCAAACTATTTATAATAACCCAGACTTGGGGGAAAAAATAAAAATAATTTCTGGCCTAAAATTCACTTTGAAATTTCTTATTCCAAATGTAATTTTATGAATTGTTGTTATAATTATAAAGTTAACTAAAATGGGAGAATTAAAACAAGAGAGCATTAGCAGGGCTAAGTAGATGCGGAATTAAAATATGAATATTATAAATGAATGCGATGAGAGGATCACCTGATTGCACTTTGATAGTTGAGTTTAAAGGGGATATTATTTGAGTTTTGCTTAGAAATAAAAAAAAATCATTTGCTATTTAATTGATAGACTTTTTAAATGCTGTTTTGACAATTACATTTGGTACTCGGAATTTTGATATTCTCCTATTAGTGAATATGACATTAGAGTAAATGTATATATACATTTTAATTTCATCATCAGCTTTTATTATTTTGATTTTATTCTATTTGGAATGACAAGAACATTCTGCATCTGAATTTAATAAATAAATTAAAATTCAAAGTTAATTTGTCTCTTATTTAAAATAATAAAGGAGATATTTTTTTCCAATTTTTCTAATTTTACTGCCCAAATAGCCATTTAATCAAAAAGTTTATTTTTACAAAGCCATGAACTATTGTATTTAATTATAGAAACAATAAATTTAATTATTTGACTTAAAAATTTATTTCCAGAGTTGGAAAATGAGTTTCTATTAACAAGTCAGTGATAAAAAAGATAATTTATTTGCTTATATCATGTAGCATTTGGAGTTTGTTTTAAATAAAATTAGAGCAAATGCTATATCATGTGTCTAAATAATATTTTTAATCACCGTCCTGTCATTTAAAAAAAAAAACATTTTTCAACTTTAAAAATAAATTTTCCAGTCAAATAATAATAATTATAATTAATAATATCCCTATATTTCCTACTTTATAATCAAATATTGATTGAATGGTGATTTGTTTGATTAAAATAATAATTTTTCTTAAATTGCTAATTTTTCTTAAAATATCTCCCATTTTATTTTAAATCGGAAAGGAATTAACTTTTATTTTTAATTTGTTTATTAAATTTAGGTGCAGAATAAGTGTGTCTCCCAAAAAAAACTGAATCGAAATAATAAAATTTGATAATGAAATCAAAATGTATATATACATGTCATGTCATGCCTTATTCCCTAATTGGAGAATAGAAAAATATCCTGAATATTTTTATATTTATAAAGAATATCAATGAATTAAGAAATTAATATTTTATTTCCAAACTATTTATAATAATTCAGACTTGGGGGGAAAAATAAAAATAATTTCTGGCCTAAAATTCACTTTGAAATTTGTTATTCCAAATGTAATTTTATGAATTGTTGTTATAATTATAAAGTTAACTAAAATGGGAGAATTAAAACAAGACAGCATTAGCAGGGCTAAGTAGATGGAATTAAAAGAATATTGTAAATGAATGCGATGAGAGGATTGCACTTTGATAGTTGAATTTAAGGGGAAATTATTTTAGTTTTGCTTAGAACTAAAACATTCATTTGTTATTTAATTGATAGACTTTTAAATGCTGTTTTGACAATTACATTTGGTACTCGGAATTTTGATATTCTCCTATTAGTGAATATGACATTAGAGTAAATGTATATATACATTTTAATTTCATCATCAGCTTTTATTATTTTGATTTTATTCTATTTGGAATGACAAGAACATTCTGCATCTGAATTTAATAAATAAATTAAAATTAAAAGTTAATTTGTCTCTTATTTAAAATAATAAAGGAGATATTTTTTTCTAATTTTTCTAATTTTACTGCCCAAATAGCCATTTAATCAAAAAGTTTATTTTTACAAAGCCATTAACTATTGTATTTAATTATAGAAACAATAAATCTAATTATTTGACTTAAAAATTTATTTCCAAAGTTGGAAAATGAGTTTATATTAACAAGTCAGTGATAAAAAAGATAATTTATTTACTTATATCATGTAGCATTTGGAGTTTGTTTTAAATAAAATTAGAGCACTTTAGTTAATTTATTCTCAAAATTGGAAAATATATTTTCCTTGTTTATTTATAATGGATCGTGATTCGTTATTGGTTTGGCTAAAATAAGAATTTTGATTAAATTTCTAATTTTATTAGAACAAATTATGAGGAAAAAACAGAAACATTTTCTCTTTCTTTATTAGACCTGTTCTAATCTACCTTAAGGATCCTCTAAATTAAGAAACATTTAATATGAAATATCTTAGGGCCGGTCTTTTCATCTTTGGGTAGCACGTTAACCTATGGGTAGTGTGCAATGCAGAAACCCTGTTCCAGGGAATGAACTCTCTTCAGTATTAAAGGTTTTTTTGAAGTTTTCTACTTAATAAAGACATAAAATATAAAAATTATTAAAAATAAAAATTGAAATTAATTCAAATAAATATTATAAGGTAAAATAATTAATTTTAAAAAAATTATTTTTTTTACTAAAATTTAAAATTTGAAATGCTTTAGTTGAAGCTCGTCTCGCCAGAGTGCGCCAGAGGGAGTTGGCCAACCCTCGAACATGGTTTCAACTCGGCTATTAGAATATATTCAAATAATCATCTTCAACACCTTGCCAAATATCCTAGAAATATAATCCTGACTGACATAAAATGAATAATAACAAAAAAAAGGGATAGATTGAAGAATGCCTCTGTTATTTTTATGCGTGAAGTTAGAATGCTGGTGCCAGGCTTGTGTTCCTAATATCACCCCTTTGCTAAATCGTACCCAGAGCTTTTGGCTCCGACTAATTTAACAGAGAGCTTGGCAAAAAATTCAACATATATACATATACATATACTCCAAGGCTGGGTTATGCAAATAAAAAGCAAATGGCTGCCTCAGTTACCAGTGGACCTAACCTTTTGCTATATTGTAAAATAGATCACATCTCATCACTTTATTGATAAAATAAGTTGAATCAAAATAAAAATAGCAAATATATCTACTTCTTTTTTAAATAAAATGATGGGATGTCATATATTTTACTATAAGAATAAAAATGAAGAGGGTTTCTGCACTACAAAAAAGCACTTTAACAGACACTTCGCTAACTACCCAAACATGAAAAGACCGGCCCTTAGACATTTCTAAGTAAATTAAACACAAACCCATATCATTTTAATCAATTTAATACAATTTAAATAAAATAAAGAAAAATATGTCAATTTTCAATTTGAGGGACAAATCAACATAATCTCGATATGTTTTAGTTGGATATTAATTGAAAATTTTCATTTTATAAGAATTTCCAATAAAATAGACAGAAAAACTGAAATGGAAAGATTATTTTAAAATTTTAGATTTTGGCCTTAATAATAAAATTCTAACATCTTTGTTTTTGTTTTATTTAAATTGTAATTATTTATTAAAATGATATCGATTTGTATTAAATTTACCAAGAAATGTAATATTTCATTTGAAATGTTTAATAAATTAGCCGACATTATTATTAAGGGAGATTAGAACAGGTCTTTTAAGAAGAAACAAACGGTTACGTTTTGACATTTTTAATTTATTTATATTAAATTCAAATGCAGAATGTGTTTGTTCCTCTCAAAGAGAATGAATAATAAAATTAAAATAGTAAAAGAAGGGGATGATGAAATTAAAATGTATATATACGAGTACTTTGAGGGATGTCATATTCATTCATAGGAGAATATTAAAAAAGAAACTAAAATGCATTCGTTAATAGGGTATTTATAACAAATATCAATAAAATAAAAAATGAATATTTTATTTCTAAGCAATTAAAAAGCTTAAATAAAAAAAAATTGAATGAATTTTATTCTCTTAAACTTTGACTCGATGTCTCTTTGTCTCAATTCTCTCATTCTTTAAAATTTGATTTGCAATTTATAACATGAATTCACATTTAGAATAGAAGCTACCTAATGTGAATTCTATACTCAAAATTTATATCAGAAAAGTTTCCAGTTCCCAATAAAAAAAACAAACAAACAACGAAATAATCAGATGAGAAAAGGCATTGGCGTGCTTGCATATTAACTGACCCTCAATCTACACGTATATATACGAGTGCATTTTAATTTAATCATCAACTTTTATTCAGTGGCGTAACCAGGGGGGCGAGGGGGGGCTCGAGCCCCCCCCCGCCCCAGGCGCATCGACCCCTTGGCGCCCCCCGGAACCGGCATAGGCGCCCTACGGCCTCTAAAATATAGCCCAGCGTATGTGATTTTATCATATTCTTTTCATCGATTGTCTTAAAAAATTGATTGTTTTCTTTTAAAATTATATTACAACTTGATTTCTACTATTTTAAATGAATTTAATTCCAAAAATAATAAATAACGTATATAGAGGCTTTATAATTAAAATTTTTTTTTATTTTGCAATATATAAGCCTTAATTTGATGTTTTATGGCTGTGGAGATTTACTCAGGATTCGTATAAGCCTTAATATTTAATTTTTTGAAATTCAAAATTTTTTTAAGCATGAAGGAATTGAGCTATGAGACTGAAATGTTATATTTAAGTTAAACGCCCCTCGGGACCGTGAAAATAAGCTTTTAATTAAAATCGGCCAAAAAGTACAAGTATTTTACTGATGTAGTTTTTCAGTTTTTTTCGATTTTCTCAAAATGAAAGGGCTTTACCATTCTTCAGGCCCGCCCGAGCCCGCCCGGAATTTTTTCAAATCCGCCCATTCCCGCCCGAGATTTAGTGAATGAATGAACGAATGTCTAGCAATTTTTAAATAAAATTTCATTTGCATGCCCGTCAAAATAAAATACTCAATTTTAAAAAGTTTTTATTCTTTGATATTTTCCCGAAAACTGAATAGTTTTTGAAATAATCACAGAAGAAAACGACATTTTTCGTAAAAAGCAAAGAAAAATCAAAACAAAATCATACAGGGGTCATTAAAAAACATGTAAATATAAACAAATTCGTTGAGAAAAATTACTGGATGCAAAAAATTTGCCCGCCGAAGGCGGCAATTGCTCGCCGAAGGCGAGCAAGGGGGTCCAGGGGCGGAGCCCCTGGAAAATCGGCGCCCTAGTTGAGCTTCGCCCCCCCGCCCTCAAAGGCTGGTTACGCCGCTGCTTTTATTTATTATTACGATTCATTCTCTTTGGCTGGGACAGACACATTTTGCATTTGAAATTAATAAACAAGTTAAAAATAAAAGTTGATTTATCTCATTTTTTTTTTAATGTAGATCTATTATCTGTAAAAAAGTATTCTTATTTAAATCGAACCCATTATGAACACTTGTTAACAAGGATAATATAATTTTTTTTATTACTTGACTTGACAATCTATTCTCAAGTAGATATAGAATTCTTATTGAAATTAATGGAATATTTTGAATGCTAAGAGAAATGAAATTTTGGGTTTAGGGATAGAATGCAAAAATTTAATTTTATTCTTCATTTGCTGTTTATTTTTCAATTCTTATTCTATTTCCCTCCAATTCAATCCGATTCAATGATTAATTAAAATAATTCGGGTCTTTGCCTTTCTCTTGGCGTCTCGGCCAATCAGAATCCAAGGGACTTTTTGCGAGGGATCTCGGCTTCATCTTCAATAGCTGAGAGGTCAGTTGCTCAGTTGATCGGCGGCTCTCGTTCATGAAGCAGAACTCGCGCCAAAATTGCCTCCAATTTATTTGAGCCTTCATAATCAAAATGGCCTCGATGGCTGCCTCACGTCCTGACGCTTTGCTCCTTAAAACATTCACATTTCTTCTAAACTTTCAAGCTATTTTAAGTAAGTTTCGTATTATTAGTCATATTTATTCGTTATTTAAATATTATTTAAGTAAAACATTAGTTGCATTTCTATTTACTTTTGTACTTGTATGTAAATTATTACTAGCCATGTAGGAAAATATTTATTAGATGTATATATATTTTTGAAGGGTAAAAAGAGATTTAGTAGCTTTGATAGTAAGATAATCAGAGGTCAGATTATCCTATTCTGAATTAAATTTGGGCAAATTGACTTGAATACTTGAGCAGACAAGTCTAGGCACGTTTGTCAGATGGGCTCACAAGTATCGGCGTTGCATTTGTTTCCCATCTACATCTTTTCTCATTTGCTGTTGCTTTGAAGGCATTTCCATTTCACGAATAATGCTTAATTTGTTTATTTTCATCGTTGTGTTTTCACTGTTTCGTCATCATTTTTGGCTCGATTTAACATGTGTCGACAATTTTCTTTTCTATGATATTGTAGGGAATTGTTTCGAGTTTTTTTCTCACTCTATTCTTTTTATTGGCCTAAAATAGAAGTGGCAAAGCCAATTTGATCAGGATTTCTTAAAAAATACAACAAACATATAGAAGAAATATGAAAGTGACATTAACCTATAAGAAAGGTATTATATCTCGACATAATCTTCAATTCAGCCTCATTTTCTTATATTAATTGAAACTTTTTATTAATTCCTCCCCCTACTGGTCTAACATAAATTTTTTTATAAATATTTCTCACTTGGTACAGTAATTGCAATGCTGACTGTGTAATTTAGGGAATTCCTTGGTGTGATCGAGTTTCCTTTGACCTGTTTGCAAGTGGAAGAACTCTGTCTGATAGGCTGGAGATTCGGGGGTCAACTCTCAAAGTTTGTTAAAAATTAAAAACCCATATAATTTATATTCCCTGCGAGAATTTGTGCCAAGAAAGCACACCTATGCCTCGCAGAGTTTTACAATAGGATCCCGATTTCTTCTCCACAAGAGTTAGGTCAAGTCGTGTGACGTCCAAGCAATTAATTAAATAATCCAAAAGACAGGGTTGGCTCTTAATTTGTCTTACAATTCTAATTCTTTTACTAATTTTTATTTTTTAATATGAGATAATTTCTCAAAATTCGTAGAAGCCTGCTATTTAAATAATAACATTATTAAAAATTTCAAAAAATATTCTGTGAGGTATTATTTAATTTAAAAGGTGTTTATTTTAATGTTATTCAAGTTTTATTGAGAAATTATCTCTTGTTAAAATGAATTGAACTTATTTATATGTTGTCAAGAAGAGAAAAAATTCAAAAATATCTATTAAATATGCCTTTGTGTGTTTTTCTTTTTCTAATTGACTTTCTTCTTCTGTTCTAGCTTTGCTCGCCGTTTGGCTGCTCGACTCAAACACCGACAGACAGACAAAGCTCTCGTTAGTCTTGGCAAAGGGCGGGCAGAGAGGCCTTCAAGTAGACAGCAGGACTCCGATGGTCCAGAGTCTCTACAACGTCTACTTTTTGGTAAGAACATTTAGAATTTATGAAATTTAAAAACTAGAAATGCATTATTTTCAAAATAAAATCCCCCGGAGATTGCATTTGATTTTTGAATATTTTGAAAATTAAAATTAAAATTAAAATTGTAAATTAATTTCCATTAGAACATTCGGCCATAGAAAGAAAATGTGCGTATTATTCATTTATTTGTAAATATTGTGATCAAATCATCTTGAGTACAAGTGACGGGTGTTAAGCAAATCGTGATACATTTCAAATCAATATGCTATAGAAGATGAACTCGCCCTGAACACAGTTTAATCCAATTTGGATAAAAACATTTGCTTGTACTCAGGAATCAGCAAGGTTTTATCACACTGGGATAATAAACAAATTAAATTCACCTGACAAAAGAAAGTTCTTATGAAAAATTCCCTCTTTTAAATTTAATTATGAAATCAAGAGTTGATTTAATTTTCCTTAACTTTGACTTTTGATTTGAAATTTATCCTTCTGCATTTCAGGCCTTATAGACATTGGATAATTCTTTAATTAATATTATGTTCTTCTCTTTCAGATTCGCGAGTGCGCGTGTGTCTATTAGTGTACATTTTACGAGTGTTCAGTGCAATCAGTGAAGTGGTTCGAGTCCGGAGCTGAAGGACTGCATGGAGCTTCGAGCATCCAGCAACCAGCTGCAAGGTGAACTCCGAGAGGCTACAAATGGTAATCTCTGCATGGTGCAAGAATTTTAAAGGGGATTAGCTATCTTTAGGATGTTTTCTTTTTCAGCTGGCCCCCGAATAGGATTAGCGTTTTTTTTCCTTTAATATTCAATCAATAAATAATTGATTCTAAAAGTAGATTATTTCTTCAAATAAAATAATTTTCACTTTTATTCATTAAATTTGCATTTAAAATTTTAAAATTTAAATTTCTCAATTCAATTTGCTTTTCATTTAAAAAATTTCTTTCTTTAAAATTTAATATAATTTTTTTTTCAAAAAAATTAATTTAAAATT
>JAKCPI010000962.1:0-11196 GCA_023213315.1 Euborellia annulipes
GTGATATATGTTTGTGTTGTGTTTTGTGTCTTGTGTTCTATTTTGGATACACTGTTTATATTTTGTATTGATATTATGAATTATGTTATTGGAAATAAATGATTCTTATCGTCCTCAGATCTACTAACCATTAACTATATAATTACAATACTTTTTGATAGGGCGAGGATTACAATGAACGGAGATGTTACCCCAAAGATAAGATGATCACAAAAAGCTGTGAGTAATTTTAAATTTGAATGTTTTGATCCTGATATTGAGGGCTGGGAATATTATATTCAAAGATTTGAATTAAAAGTTAACTTGATGAAGTTTGCGGTAACCAGGACGAAGTGGAAGAAATAAAAAAAATTTAATTTTGGCGAATATTATTTCGGTTTTTTAAGGTTTTGATCGATCATTTTAAACCAGAAGTTATTACTGATAAATCATATGACGAGATTAAAAGAAGCTCTAGGGAATTATTTTATTAAAAAAATCTTGTATTATGGTAGAAAGAATAAAATTTTCCCAGCGGTTTAGGAGGGACTGAGGAGCCGATCCTCAAGTGTCTTAATGAATTAAAGAGCTATAGCAGGAATTGTGATTTTGGTCGGTCTTTAAATGAGAGATTGGGGATCAATTGATTATAGGAATTAATGAAAGTTCTTGGCAAAAGAACTTTTAAAGAAATTTCCTTCAAATAATTCTACTTTAGAAGAGGTTCAAAAATTAGCAGAAATTTTGGAACAGGCCATTTAGGTCAAAATGGGAATTTGCAAATTAACTTTAAAGTGATACTCAAAAGTTTGTAAAATTTCTTCTAATAAAAATAGGGGCGAATGACAAAATTCAACCTCAGAGTTATACAGGACTAAAGATTGTTTTAAATGTGGATACTCAATCCATGGCCAAGAAGGTGAAAATTCACTTTTGGAAACTATCTGTTCAACGTGTAAAAAAGAATAGGACATTTTGCGGGTCTGTTTAAATAAAGGAGAGCAACAATTAACGATCTGCCAAAAATTAGGAATATTAAAGAGTCACAGCCGACCACAGATAGTAATAATAGATATTTATAGTCATCTGAGTCTCTCGTTGATGAGATAAGTAATTTATAACATTAAGGATAAAGGAATAAAGCGATAATAAATGTTAAATTAAATGAAATTCCATTTTCAATGCTATATGATCCTGGTGCAGCACAAACTGTTTTAAGTAGAAAATTTGGGAAAAGTTGGGATCTCTCCAGAACTTACATCTGCTCAAAATTTAATGGCGTATTCTGAGTTCCTGTAGAAACACTTGGGAAGATCACAGTGAATGTGACTTTCGGGAATTTCAGAAAGACATTAAATGCTTTTATTGTAAATACAAATGATGTGCCTTTATTTGGTTTGAGATTGGTGTCAAGCATTTGGTTTGCCATTTCCGAAAGGAGTTAAAATTTGTAAAATTTCAAATGAGGTTGGATATAATAATAATTTTAAAATTAAATTAAATCAATTGTTGAAAGAATTTAATTCATTATTCTCTGATTCTATTAAGTCAGGAACAATCCAAGGTCATAAAGCTAAAATTTTAATTAAAGAAAATATTAAAAGGAAAGTTTTTCCACCTAGAAGGGTTCCATTTTTCTATGCGAGTTAAGGTTGAAGAGGAATTAGAGAGATTGGTTGAAAACGATAAAAAGGAACCTATAGATACAACTTCTTCCGTTGAATGGGCATCACCGATTGTATGTATAGTAAAAATACCGGAAAGCTTTAGAATTTGTGGAGATTTTAAAGTCACGGTAACCTCATATTTTGATAGATCCTCATCCTTTACCAACATTTTGAAGAAATTTTAAGAGAAGTTGGGGAAACCAATGTTCTTTCCAATTATTGACTTAAAAGATGCTTATTTGCAAATGTCTGTTGAGAAGAGTTCTAGGAAATATTTAATAATTGCTACTCATAAAGGTTATTTTCAATATAAAAGGTTACCTTTTGGAGTAAATTTTGCACCACAGCTTTATTTCAGAAAACAATGGATCAAATTTTAACGGGTTTGGACAAAACGGCAAGCTATATAGATGATGTAATTGTAGCTGGCGATTCGGAGCAAGATCTTTTAGAAAATTTAAAAAAATTATTTTTGAGATTTTAAAATGCTAATATCCGAATTAATAAGGAAAAGTGTAAATTTTTGGAAAGTTCTGTAACTTATTTGGGTCCCTTAGAATTGATTATTTTGGAATTCATCCTACTGAGGAAAGGATTAAAGCCATTAGGGATATGCCTTTACCTACAAATACTCATCAATTAAGATCATTCCTGGGAGCAGTGAATTATTATTCAAAATTTATACCCAATCTACAAACATTATGTATTCCTCTGCACAGATTGATTAAAAAGGGTGTTAAATGGAATTGGAATGAATCTGATTCAGAAATAATTACCAAGTTAAAAGATATAATTTCGAGTTCAAATTCTTTGGTCCACTATGATTAATAAATTGCCATTAATTTTATGCTCAGATGCAAGCGATTATGGAATTGGTTCAGTTTTGTTGCATAGATTTCCAAATGGCGAGGAAAAGCCCATTGCTTATGCCTCAAGGAAATTGAGTTCAACGGAACAAAGGTATGCTGCCATAGATAAGGAGGCCTTAGCAATAATATTTGGATTATCCTAAATTTTATCAATATATTTTTTGTTAAAAAGAATTATACCTTAAAACAGACCACAAGCCACTGGAACGAATTTTTTGGGAGGATGTCGGAATTCCTAAAATTATTTCAAAAACCGTTTAGCGAGATGGGCGTTAATTTTGAATAGTTTTTCTTATGAAATCCAACATATAAAAGGGAATGAAAATACCACAGCTGATTGTCTCCTCGAGGCTTCCAATTGGAGAAAAAGGATTTTAAAGAAAAATCAGTGAGATCATATTTTACATTTGAGACTTGAAGGTATTCCGGTTAGTAAAAAAGAGTTACAAAAGGATACGGCAAATGATGAAATTTTATCAAAAGTTAAAGATTAACAACATATATTAAAATGGTTGACCAAAAAAGAAAAAGTCAAAAGGTTAAGAAAAGAAATGTATACGTTTTATGAAAAGCGAGATTGTTTGTCTTTTAGAAGAAAATATTTTATTAAGTGGCAAGGAAGAGTTATAATCCCTGGAGCGGTTAAGATTTAGAATTTGGAAGATGCTATCATGTTAGGGACATCCTGGAATTTGTGAACCAATGAAGGATTTAGCTAAATTTTATGTATGGTGGCCAGGAATTGACAAATTTATTGAAGAACGAGTTAATGAATGTATTCAATGCCAAGAAAATCGTCCGCGAGATCTCGAGGTTCCATTATACTCTTGGAATATTTCACAAGTGAACCATGGGCTCGAGTTCCATATTGATTATGCTGGTTTATATGAAGGCAAATATTGGCTAATCGTCAGCTGGATTCCTTTTACAAAATGGCTTGAGATATTTCCGGTTAGTAGTGCTACTTCTACTGTTACTATTAAAATTTTACGGGAATTGTCTTCGCCCGATTTGGTTTGCCTAAAATTTAATTGAGTCCGATATGGGCCTCACTCTTGCTTCGTATCAATCCAAAGCAATTTTTGTCTGTCTAATGGAATTGAAGCAATTACCTCTACTCCTTATCATCCTAAAACAAATGGATTGGCAGAAAGGGCCATTCGAACTTTTAAGGAGCGAATGAATATAATGAAAACTTCCCGTTTCGATCAAAACCTGAAACTACAGAAATTTTTAATGTCTTATAGGAACTGTCCTCAGAAGACCACAGGTCGATCGCCTGCTGAAATGATGTTTGGGAGGAGATTGAGGTCAAGATTGGACTTACTTAAGCCGGATGTTTTAAAAAAAATGGATGTTCAAATAGGGAAGCAAAAAATTTTTCATGATAGAAAATCAAAGTTCAGAGAGTTTGAAGAGGGGGATATAGTATGGGTTGAAAAGGTTAACAGAAAAGGATACGAAGAAGGAATAGTTGAAAAAAGAACAGGGGAGTATTCTTATTTAATTAAAATAGACGGGAGTACGAAGCGAAAGCACGCTGATCAACTACGAATAAGAAGAGAAGGAAGCTTAAGAAGAAAGGGAGAAATGTGATATATGTTTGTGTTGTGTTTTGTGTCTTGTGTTCTATTTTGGATACACTGTTTATATTTTGTATTGACATTATGAATTATGTTATTGAAATAAATGATTCTTATCATCCCTCGAATCTCTTTAACTTATTAACTATATAATTACAATATTACAATTAGGGAATGTTTTTATTATAGGTGGCACCACATTTTGTTATTGAATATTTATTAAAATATAAATACTGTACAAGTACTTAAAAGGACTACAGAAAAAGTAGCCGAAACGATGTAGAGTATTTATATTACTTTCTCTTACCCTATATATGAATATTTTTAACAAATAATTAATACAAATGTGGTCTATAATCAAAAACTGTTCGGAGTAGTGACTGGAGATGTATAGATGGTTAATTATGGGTAGGAGCTGGCAATAATGACTATGTATGCAGGTTCCATCACCGGAGACGTTTCGGTTCTTTTTATTTAAGAACCATCTTCAGTTCTTAGTATAATTTTATTAAAGTGTCCACCATATTTCATCACGAGGTGTTTAATGTTCATTGTTGACCTTAAAGTTGTTGTTAGTAATACTCCAGTTAGTAGATCTGTTCGGAGTATTGACTGTGAGATGAAGGACTCGGGTGATTGGAACCTCTATACAGTCTTTTTATTAGCTGCTCCTGCCCTTAATGATCCATCTATAATTAAAAAATCCCATAATAATAATACAAAATAATTAAAGTTTGGATCGTTGGCTCTCGTTGAAACATTTTGCCTGGTGGCTATACTACTGTAAAAGTAAAAATTGTGTGTAGAGTCTATATGTTCCCCCATTTTTATTATTTTTAATAAATTTAAAAGCCTTTTTTTATTATTAATAATTTTTTTTATTTCTTTTTTTAATTTTTAAAAATCAAAAACATCCGCTGGCCGGATAAAATTATCTGTCGGGCCGGGTTTGGCCCGCGGGCCATAGTTTGGACACCTCTGATCTAGAAGTATCTCTGTTGAAAATAAAATTTTTTTTTCAATAGATAGACTATTTCTCCAAAAATTTTTGAATGATTGCTATAATTCTACATTTTATTTACACTTTTGACTAACAAACTGATTCGAGGAAATGAGTATTTATCGATTGAATTAGAGCCGAGTAGAGCTCTCCACATACACAGTTGAATAAATGAATTTTATTGTTTTTTTCAATTTAAAAAAATAAAATAAAATTTTATTCCAATTAAAAACATAGTAGACTACACAATGAAACACATATTGCAATTGAAAATTTTATATTCTGATTGGATATTATAAATTGAATAATAAATAATTAATTAAATAAAAATGTTTTCACTAGGTAAAAAAAAATAATTCGGAATTGAAATTTATCCAATATATTTTTTTTTTTACTTTTATTGCAAATTTGCGTGTATTATATTAGAATAATGTATTATTACCTTTGTAAATATTAAAGGCAATGTCCTCTGGTCTCTGATTAAAAAACACCCACCTACAAAGTTGAAATTTATTAATCAAAACAAAAAAAATATTTAAAAAATATACATTTTTACCCAATGGATATATTATCAATTTTTTGCAGAATGAAACTTATTTGATCCAGTTGCTTTAAAACCAACAATTATTTTAGATTAACAAGCATATTACTTTCTATTACTTATATATGGACTATATAGTGAGAAATGCTTTGAGGTCCCCTGAGTCTAAAATCCAAAAAAGTGGTTTTCGCAACACGGTCTGTCTGTGTGTCTGTGAAAAAAATATCTCAAGAACGAAAAGAATTAGAGGTTAAAATTTTTTATTTAAATTAGATACCCCTCTGGGAAGTGACACGAACCTTTTGGAAATAACCCAAAAAGTACTAATACTTTACTAACGTACTTTTTCAGTTTTTTTTTAGATTTTCTCAAGACTCTAATGATTTTGATTAAAATTCATAAATCAACTATTTTTTAGATGCTCTTAAAAAAATATACCAGTAAAATATTTTGTAAATAAGAAATTATATATAATATTTAAGATATTATATACATCGCGTAGATAAGCCGCGAAACGGAGATTTATATAATTAGATATTACTTCATGTACCCGAAAAAAGATATAAGGGTGTGCCGCCGGAGTTGAACCACGGATCCACCGATTTGCGCTCAGTGTGCCCTTACCACTAGACCACAGCACGGCATTCGGGTATATTGTTTGAAGTACACTTTAGTGATGTGGAAGGATTCGTAGCTCAGCGTAATCTATGAAACGCAAGTGGTCAAGTTGGGATTTCCGGTGCTACGGACAACTAAATATATCTCGATACAAAACTATCTGGTGTGACATCACAGCACACAACTTTCGATTATCGAAGGTAAGAGAAAGTTGTGTAATGTGCTGTAAGTCAAAATGATTAAAAATGATCCACACGCCCGCAGCAGGCCTGCATAGTGAACCTTTAGAGACACAAAGGTATCCACACGCCCGCACCATTTCTCTTCTGGTCACTTTCGATCTACTGTGTGTATCCCTGCTGCGGGCTTGTGGACCCTCGACCATTTTTAATCATTTTTACTCGGGAAGCAGACCTGATTTTTTTGATTTCCTTCAAGTTAGGCAACCAATTTCTTTACAATGTATCATATTTTTAAGAATGCAAAGATATTGGAATATTCCCGATTAAAGTGATATTAGCCCACGGGGCGTGGTGTAGAGGTTAGAGTGCTAACCTCATATACCAAACGTCGCGGGTTCGGACCCCAGGCAGTCCGATGATTTATTTAAGCCATCTGGATACCAGATGGCTTAAATAAAAATGCCTGGACCCTAATATATATAAATTCATAAATAACGTGTTATCGTAAATGTCTTATATGGCCTGAGCTGCCGAAAAGACAGTGTGAATGTGTGTGTGTGAGTGTGAGTGTGAATGAGAAAAAAAGTGTGAATGCCTTTAAAAAAAAAAAAAAAAAAAAAAAGAGATATTAAATCAATAAAAATACAGCTTTATATTATTCTTCATTTTAATTCTGGGAAATAATAATCAACAATCATCATACGAAAGAACATGAAAAGCGAAATGGCGTTACTTTTCCGATCCACTTAATTCAATTAGTTTCCAAATAACGAGATGAAGGAATCTACCACTTAGTACGTCGATTGTTTGTTAAACCATCAATATATTTGGAAACACTTTCATTAACTTTGACCTTATTAAATTCTCTTTATTGATCATGTATAAATTCTTTCCCGTTTTTTTATTTCCTCTCTTTTTGCGATTGTATTTCTTCCACCTCCTTGGTTTTCCTCATTTCTTTCTCCCACTCTCTCTCTCTCTTCTACAAATTGCGGTTTGTTTGTTTTTCAGATGCGCCCTTTTTGCGCACACTGCTTACCCTCTTTTTCTCTTCCCCCATTCCCCCTTTACCATTCATATATGCGAAATGCGGTGGTCGTTTGCACTTTACAGTTTGCAAGGCCCCAAAAGGCCGTCAGCCCAGATTCCTCGTTTAATTGTGTCTCTCCTTAATAATGTAAGAATGCCACAAACGCGAGCAGACATTTCCTTTTGTACTCGGCGTACAACTACATACAACTCGTGTTAGAAAGCCCAAATTAATCATTTTTTTCCCTCTCTTCAAGTTCTGGTAATGTTAGAAAAATATAATGTGAAAGGAAACTGAATGAATATATTTACAAATTGTAAGAAAGTCTTTATACTTTTTATACTTGCTCTTATTCATAAGAATCTCTTTAAAAATAGTAATTTATATTAATTGCAATTACCACACTACTAACATAAAGAATCTAATCAAAAAAATTGTTAAATAATCTGTTTCTATTTTTTTATTATACTGAATTTTAGTTTCTACTAAAGTAACTAGTGTCGGAGATTTAACTGTTTTAATGTTTGAAGTGAAACTTCTCTTTTAGAATGAATGAAGTTGGCAGATTAATCCCTCCACTTACTGTGTTTGCTCATTCAATTCATCTCCTAACCTCAAATGGGTACTCGAAGCTGATTGTAGCGTTTGAAGTTTGCCTTCATTAGAAGACTTCCTCTTCGTCGTTACAAGTAGTCAAAAAGAAATTTTGATTTCCGAAACTGAGAGTAAAAACAAATCGTTCTACAAAAAAGCTACTATAAGTTAGAGGAGCGTTGGAATAAATGTGTCCCACTTAAAGGAGAGTATCTTGATAAATAAAGTCGAATTTCAAAAAAAAAAAAATTGTTTTTCTTGGTTAGATCCAAGGGCGGATCCAGAGTTATTTCTCGGGGTGGGTGGGGGGGGGATAATCTGGTGTGACTCGTGGCACAGCACACTATTTTTTTCTTAATTTCGGTAATTTAAAGGCGCATTCTGTACTTGTTTGCCAGATTATAAATACAAATCAAAATTTTAAGTATTAATTTTTAAAATTTTACATTAAAAATAAATTTTTTTTCGAAAAAAAGCATTTTTTTTTAAATCGGGTCGGGGGGGGGGGTAATTTTACCCCCTCATCCCCTCCCCTTGTATCCGCCCTTGGCTTGATCCTAAAATTATTGAGTTACATGTTATCATCAAACTCTATTTTTTCTCTCTATTGATTTTTAAATTCTTTAGAGAAATTTTATTATAAAAAAATTTTACCTCTTGACTCCTTTGATGTGCAAATTGCCATAAAAAAAAAAATATTTTGAAAAGCAAAAAAAAAATATAATAAATATAAAATTTAACATTTTGTTCACTACTTTAGATAGAAACAAAAGTATAAAAGAATTTTTGTAACCTGTAATTATTCTATTAGCGTTTGTGTATTAATGTAAGAGATTTAAAAAATAACTTAACATTGATAAAATTTAAATGTTATTTTATTTGCATGGACAAGTGATATAATTCACCACGCTTGTTGAAATGATAACATTTCGTAGCTTGGATGAAAAAAAGAGAGTAAAAAACATTTATATATGAGTTATAAATGCAAAAATACATAGTCAATTTAAAAAAAAAATATCTCTTTTGCTTGTTATGATATGATATTGCGAGTTGAGACCAATGTGTCTAAATCAAAAAGCTTTTATGTTATTAAAGTGGTCATGTATTTGAAATTTGTTTTCTAGTTTCAAGTTTCTCTTATTGAATTTTTTTTTCTTTGTGTTACAGTTATTTCCGGCTTTGGTTGCGATCGATGAGCTCTCATCAGCGCCCTAATTAAAGTAAGACATAAATATTTTATATTTATTCGTAAAATTCATTAGATATAAATGAACAAATTGATTTTTATTAGGATAGAATACTTGATATGAACTACCGTGATATTCAGTTACGAAATTAACGGGTCATAAAATAAAAGCGATTAGATCGAATACCTGAAAGAATTTCAACAATCTCTTATATTTATTAATATTTTATTAAAAAGAAATAACTAATTTTGTTGAAAAATACGCTCTTAATGGATTAATTTATTTGAATTGATAATTAAGTTGGAAATTTTCTGACGGATTAAAATTTTCCAGCTCTTTGAATGTTTTCTGTGATGTTAGACATTTCAATTTTTTTTTTTTGACTATTCAAAAAACATATCTGGCTTATTATTATTTATTATTAGACTATAAAATATCAATAATAATAGCATTCATGCTTTTTGGGATCATTGTCTTTGATCGCTGTTTTGATAGAACTATTTTCCAACAACAAATTTATATGTGTCTTTGTGGCTGGAAGTATTGTATAGGCGGCGTCACAAAACAACTTCTCAAGACTTTTGGGCAGCCAAATATATTTTATAAAGTCTTACTAGGCTGACGTTTCGGCTCCTTGTATAAGCCATTACTTTGGTCTCCTCTAAGCGCTCCGTTCATGCGAATATGTGTCGCTGCATTTTTATTTTCATTTATTCACTTTAATCGACTCTGAAGGGGCCGTTATACGTCATATTGGTATCACTTTAATAAAATGTTAATATATTTGGCTGTTGAGAGACTTGAAGTATTTTTTTGAACTGCCTAAACAAATTTCTTATTAGATAACTCTAATAATTAATAAAAGATATTAAATAAAAGAATTTGATTTTCTGTTTAACTATAGTTTATTTGTAAAAATTACAACGTTTCGGCCACTCAGCCTTCTCAAGTACAATTAGAAGTTAAGATTACAAAGAAGTTGTTAGATATGAGACAATGTCATTTGAATTAGTTGAGAGTAAGATGGCTGCCGCATCTCGGTAAGCTCACCATCTGCATTGCATGAGCGACCGCAGCGCCTCTACATACAATCTGACACGAAATTCAAAATATTGTATTTCTAAAGTTTAGTTATTTTTTATTCATCTTTAGGTCATTTTTTGCCTTTTTCTCTTCTTAGGTCATATATAGGCCTACTTTTAAACGATAAACAAATATAAATATTACGAACAAATTATCCAGGCCATTTGATATCCCAATGATTTGAATAAATATTAATCCGACTGTCTGGGGTCCGAACCCACTACTCTTTGGCTTTTAATTTAACCATATTGACATTTGAATAAATATTAATCCGACTGTCTGGGGTCCGAACCCACTACTCTTTAATATTTTTAATTTAACCATATTGACATTTTCAACACCTCTAACTCGGCCACAAGCGGAGCCTTTTGATATTATGCATTTTAATTAAGTCTGAAATTTTTTTAGTTGTTCAATCCATGCCTAACAAAAAGTTGCTGCATGTGATGTATAACAATGCTATAAGAAAAAATTTTTTCAGACTTGATAAACACTAAAATATTTATTGAAACGTTGTTGTATTCAATCATTTTTTTATACAAATACTCACACATATCTCACCCAAATTAAGAAAATTTTCCATCCTTATTTTTTTAATTCGCTAATGTTTTATTTGTGAGCAGGTGATAAATATTATTTTTAATTTTAGTTATTATTATTATTATAATTTTTAGTTATTAATTAACTAAGAAATAAATTAATTAATATAATTAGATATTACTTCATGTACCCGAAAAAAGATATAAGGGGTGCCGCTGGGAGTCGAACCACGGATCCACCGATTTGCGCTCAGTGTGCCCTTACTAAGAAATTAATTAACTTTGTAATTTGCGAAATTTTTATTTTACACTTCCACTATTATT
>JAKCPI010000963.1:0-93142 GCA_023213315.1 Euborellia annulipes
ACCTAAACGGGAAATCCCAATATAAAAATAAAATTTCACGTCTAGAAATTACTTTGGAATCACCCAGCGTATACATCTGGACCTCATGGGGTCCCAAGGAGGTAAGCCCAACAGGGAAATCCCTATAAGGGGCCCACTTAGAACCCAATCGGGAAATCCCCAGGAAAAATATAATAACTTATAGTCAGTTTCTCCCAATTGGGTTCTGTGGGTGGGACCTAAACGGGAAATCCCAATATAAAAATAAAAATTTCACGTCTAGAAATTACTTTGGAATCACCCAGCGTATACATCTGGACCTCATGGGGTCCCAAGGAGGCATGCCCAATAGGGAAATCCCTAGAAGGGCCCAATTAGAACCCAATCGGGAAATTCCCACGACAAATAAAATAACTTATAGTCAGTTTCTCCCAATTGGGTTCTGTGTGGGACCTAAATGGGAAATCCCAACATTAAAATAAAAACTTATACAAAATATTTGCTGTAGTATCTTATTTGGAATAAATAAAATCCAGTGTTCGCGCATGCGTAGATGATGAGGATTGGAGTCGCGAGGCTCAATAGATGTCATTTCTTACATATAACGCATCACTTAATATTTAAAAATTAGAAATTAGGTTTGTTCGTTTCGCTTGTCATTGCAGTATAATTTACACATTTTGCCCTTTCTGTTCGTTTCAAGCTTGAACTTTTCTGCATATTTTTCTACCCAGAACCCAATTGCGCGAAAGTGATTATAAGTTATTTTATTTTTCCTGAGAATTTCCCGATTGGGTTATAATTGGGCCCTTATAGGGAATTCCCTATTCGTCATGCCTCCGACCCAATGGAATTGTGCAGGGCGATCACAGCGCCAAAGCTTTAGTAGATGACCACCTTTCAAACTGTCGCCATTTTCTCTCAATCTCCTTGGAAACATAATTAATATCGAAAAAAAGCTTGTGATCGTTTGCTGCTATTTTAATTTTAATTTTTTTTTTATTTATGTAATCTTTTAATCTATTTAATTCTTTCAATTATATTCATTAGAAATTTTAGACGTAAGAACGCATTGGCCTGAAGAAGCCTCTTTAATTTTGATAAATGAATACAAGGAACATAATATCAACTTTATTTATTAAATGTCCTTTTGAAAGGTAAATAGATAAATTAAAAAAGATTATAAATTTATAAAATTAATTTATTTATTTTTCACATTTCCAGAGAACTAAAAGAAATTTTTTGCGAAAGGAAAATATTTTCCCACATGTGATAGCTGATGGTAATACTATAGATATATAGCCAAGGTAAAAAAAATTAATGTGATTTATTTTAGAGATATAAACTTATTTTTACATCCATATCTTTTTAAACAATTTTAGTAACGAATCTCAAGAAATATTGAAATCGACACAAAGAGAAAATGGAATTTTTAAAAAAATTTTTAAGATATGTAATCTTATTCTCAAATTAAAGAAAATTGATATCAAAACAAATATTATTTGATTTATAGAATTATTTGATTTTCCTTTTATTAAGAATTTAATTGAAGCGAAATAGAAATTAATTCACTTTCTTCATCTTGAATTTCCTAATCATCATATGCTAAATCATTTTCAGGCAATGTATTTATTTATTTTTATTTATTTAAGGATCAACTTTAAAAAAATGACAACTGAAGGACGGGCCACTTATGGATTTCCCTATGAGGCTAGGGGGTTGGGATGCCTCTTTGGGACCTCTTTGGGACTTCCTATCGGGGCACAAGTGGGATTGCCCAATCAGGGCCAGATTGGCTTTTGCGTGACATCCCTGAGGGATCTTTATGGGGCCACATAGGGATTTCCCTATGAGGCTAGGGGATGGGGTGCCTCTTTGGGACCTCTTGGGACTTCCTCATCGGGGCCCAAGTGGGACCGCCCAATTAGGGCCAGATTGGTTTTTGCGTGACATCCCAATGTACGTCCCTAATGGGCAACCCAATGAGGCCCCAATAGGTCTCACATTAAAATTTCTAGTCGGGAAATTGATAATATATCCATTGGGTAAAAATGTATATTTTTTAAATATTAAATATTTTTTTTTGTTTTGATTAATAAATTTCAACTTTGTAGGTGGGTGTTTTTAATCAGAGACCAGAGGACATTGCCCTTTAATATTTACAAAGGTAATAATACTTTATTCTAATATAATACACCAAATTTGCAATAAAAGTAAAAAAAAATATATTGGATAAATTTCAATTCCGAATTATTTTTTTTTTACCTAGTGAAAACATTTTTATTTAATTAATTATTTATTATTCAATTTATAATATCCAATCAGAATATAAAATTTTCAATTGCAATATGTGTTTCATTGTGTAGTCTACTATGTTTTTAATTGGAATAAAATTTTATTTTTTTTTTTAAATTCGAAAAATAACAATAAAATTCATTTATTCAACTGTGTATGGGAGAGAGCTCTACTCGGCTCTAATTCAATCGATAAATACTCATTTCCTCGAATCAGTTTGTTAGTCAAAAGTAAAATAAAATGTAGAATTATAGCAATCATTCAAAAATTTTTTGGAGAAATAGTCTATCTATTGAAAAAAAAATTTTATTTTCAACAGAGATACTTCTAGATCAGAGGTGTCCAAACTATGGCCCGCGGGCCAAACCCCGGGCCCGACAGATAATTTTATCCGGCCAGCGGATGTTTTTGATTTTTAAAAATTAAAAAAAAGAAATAAAAAAAATTATTAATAATAAAAAAGGCTTTTTAAATTTATTAAAAATAATAAAAATGGGGGGGAACATATAGACTCTACATACAATTTTTACTTTTACAGTAGTATAGCCACCAGGCAAAATGTTTCAACGAGAGCCAACGATCCAAACTTTTTAAATATTTTGTATTATTATTATTATTATGGGATTTTTTAATTATAGATGGATCATTAAGGGGCAGGAGCAGCTAATAAAAAGACTGTATAGAGGTTCCAATCACCCGAGTCCTTCATCTCACAGTCAATACTCCGAACAGATCTACTAACTGGAGTATTACTAACAACAACTTTAAGGTCAACAATGAACATTAAACACCTCGTGATGAAATATGGTGGACACTTTAATAAAATTATACTAAGAACTGAAGATGGTTCTTAAATAAAAAGGAACCGAAACGTCTCCGGTGATGAAACTTGCATACAGAGTCATTATTGGCAGCTCCTACCCATAATTAACCATCTATACATCTCCCAGTCACTACTCCGAACAGTTTTTGATTATAGACCACATTTGTATTAATTATTTGTTAAAAATATTTCATATATAGGGTAAGAGAAAGTAATATAAATACTCTACATCGTTTCGGCTACTTTTTCTGTAGTCGTTTTTAAGTACTGTACAGTATTTATATTTTTTAATAAATATTCAATAACAAAATGTGGTCTATAATTAAAAAATTCCATAATAATTTTAATACTTAAATATATAAAAATAATTTATAATTTGCTTTTACAATTACTAGCAATATATTATAGACCTATACCTAAACAAATGTGACTGTACGAGTTTATTCTGCGTTAGAAGGAAAGCTCTATTCATTCATATATATTCCTATTCTGAATATTGAAACTAATGGCAAAGATCCATCAGTAAAGAAATCCTCTTGGCTGTTGTAACGAATCAGGATCCAATTTATAAAAGCAACCTCAGGGACTGATTTGATTCTTTCATTGATCAGGAAACCCTGGGCCTGGCGTGTTTTATGCCCTGGGATCTGCGATAAAAAATAAATCCAACCCCCACCCTTCTCTTTCACTCTCTCTCTCTCCCAGAAGTCCTTTTGACAGGACTAGAAGGCCTTCCGCCGTTTTGCCACCTTATCGAATAATCCACTTAACATTATGAGCACGTTTTACTATTTCCATTTTATTTATTTATTTATACTTAAGTAGATAACATTGATTATAAAGTCAAAAAAGAAAGGACAAAATTCAAAAAAAAAAAAACAAAAAAAAACTTGAATTCAAATGACGTCATTGAGTATCAAACAAATTAATAATTCATAGATTACCCAAAGAGAATAAAAAGTAGAGAAATAAATTAATTTTTCAAAAGGCAAAAAACGTTTTTTTTATTCCTATGTTCAAGAAAGAACGTTTTTTGCTTAATTAATTTACGATGTTGAAACGAATTATCATAGATAAACATTTTGTCTATCCCAAGAACGAAGAGCTAGGAGGTTGAAATTTTATATTTAAGTCAAGTAACCCCCTGGGACGACGCAGCTTCTGACAGGAAACTTTTGAACAAAATCGGCCAAAAAGTACTAGTACTTTACTGATGTACTTTTTTTTAATTTTCTTATCTCTCAACAGAGACTAACTCCAATCACAGAGAGACGGAGGAGACATTGGAAAAGATTGAAAATTTTCACGGCAAGTGGGATTTGAACCAGAGTTGTGTAGCAACTCTAGATTCGTAATCCGCAGTCACGAGCCTCCCCCTTAGCTACGAGCCTTCCCTTTGTCAGTTTTTTCGATTTTCTCAAAATTCGCTCTAACGATTTTGATTAAAATTAAAAAATCAATTATTTTTTAGATGCTCTTTCAAATTTATATCTTCATTTTGCTTTCAAAATTGATTGAATCACACTTTACTCTTGTACTTCATAGGAAAGAGAAGAAATGGTTCCCATGGAAACAAAATACCTAACCTAATATATCGGTGGAAACTAAATAAATCTCGACACAAAAAAATCTGGTTTGACAAGCACAGAACACCACTTTCGATTACCGAAGGTAAGAGAAAGTTGTGTGCTGTGCGACCAGTCACACCATATTTTTTTAATGTTATTTAAGGTCTTTTTCGGCATTGAAGGCCATTTAAACCCCGTCTCTATTTATTTCATTTGAAGTGGTAGTTACGAGTTAAGGGCATATTTTTAATTTCTAATTTTCTTTCACCCTCAAATCAACTACCAATAAACTAAAATATTATTAAAATTAATTTCTAATTTAACCTGTTGCACGTTCACACACTACAAGCAAACATTGAATTTTTTTTTTCCACAAATAGAGAATTAAAAAAAAATATTTTGGTATCATTAATATGGTCTGGTGGGTTCAATCGATGACTAATCGAGTTGGTTCTGAACTTGGTTTAAGCAATGATTTTAAAATCAGTTGAATAGGATAAACAAATCAATGGTGAAACGTGCTTAAATTATCTAACTAAATATATTATGAACTGAGGATGGACAAATAAATTTTGTCCGAAACGTTGCATACAAAGGCTTGATTTTCTTTGCTACTCCTGTAGTTTCTCTTTCTCAACTTGTAACATCAACAGCAACTTATCCCCGGATTATATGTATTTATAAGAATAGTCAATTTCTAATTCGATAAAACTTGTTCAAGCGCTTGAGTTATGGCTCAGAAGTTCCTGGCGAGAAATTTATTTCAAATTAATTGGATACCAATCATTTGGAATAAATAGGGAATTGGTTTAAGTGGCCTTAGATGCCGAAAAAGACCTTATTACTTATGTTTATTTTATTAGAAATACTCAAAATTATAATTCACTTTTCAGTCAAAAAATTAAAACGTTCATCTAGACCAGGCGCTGGAGGTAGTTGAGTATGCAAAATTTGAGGACCGAATTCTGACAATGGATTTGGGCTAAGAATAGCTCCCAGAATAAGGATCCGGATCTTGCCGGGCCAATTTTTGGTCCAATTTTTTTCCCCCACCCCATAGGAAATCAATGGAGTGCATGCTAAGATGATGTGAAGATTTGCAATTATGGTCAAATTCGAGTACTTAAAACCTCAAACAATGAAAAAACTGTCTTGTCAGCAACTGAGGGGATCCTCTAGAGTCCCCCTGAGAAGTACTATCTTCCCACCAGTTGTGGTGGTCCCCTCCTAACCCCTTCATCTCTTTCTCTCTCTTTGTTATAAATTTAAATATACGGCTTTAACACCATGCCAAATTGTGGGGACCGGCAATTATGTTCATAATCCACTACCTGGTATCCCAATCAATGAAAAATACTATCTTGCCGCCAGCTGCGGTGGTCCCCTCTAACCCCTTCACCTCTTTTATCTCTCTCTTTGTTATAAATTTAAATATACGGCTTTAACATCATGCCAAATTGTGGGGACCGGCAATTATGTTCATAATCCACTAGCTGGTATCCCAATCAATGAAAAATACTATCTTGCCGCCAGCTGCGGTGGTCCTCTCTAACCCCTTTACCTCTTTTCTCTCTCTTTGTTATAAATTTAAATATACGGCCTTAACACCATGCCAAATTGTGGGGACCGGCAATTATGCTCATAATCCACTAGCTGGTATCCCAATCAATGAAAAATACTATCTTGCCGCCAACTGCGGTGGTCCCCTTTAACCCCTTCACGTCTTTTATCTCTCTCTGTTATAAATTTAAATATACGGCCTTAACATCATGCCAAATTGTGGGGACCGGCAATTATGCTCATAATCCACTACCTGGTGCTCCAATCAATGAAAAATACTATCTTGCCACCAGTTGTGGTGGTCCCCTCTAACCTCTTCACCTCTTTTATCTCCCTTTATTATAAATACACCAGGTAGTAGATTATGAGCATAATTGCCGGTCCCCACAATTTGGCATGATGTTAAGGCCGTATATTTAAATTTATAACAAAGAGAGAGAAAAGAGGTGAAGGGGTTAGAGAGGACCACCGCAGCTGGCGGCAAGATAGTATTTTTCATTGATTGGGATACCAGCTAGTGGATTATGAACATATTGCCGGTCCCTACAATTTGGCATGATGTTAAAGCCGTATATTTAAATTTATAACAAAGAGAGAGATAAAGAGGTGAAGGGGTTAGAGGGGACCACCGCAGTTGGCGGCAAGATAGTATTTTTCATTGGTTGGGATACCAGGTAGTGGATTATGAGCATAATTGCCGGTCCCCACAATTTGGCATGGTGTTAAAGCCGTATATTTAAATTTATAACAAAGAGAGAGAAAAGAGATGAAGGGGTTAGAGGGGACCACCACAACTGTGGCAAGATAGTACTTCTCAGGGGACTCTAGAGGATCCCCTCAGTTGCTGACAAGACAGTTTTTTCATTGTTTGAGGTTTTAAGTACTCGAATTTGACCATAATTGCAAATCTTCACATCATCTTAGCATGCACTCCATTGATTTCCTATGGGGGTGGGGGTAAAAAAATTGGACCAAAAATTGGCCCGGCAAGATCCGGATCCTTATTCTGGGAGCTATTCTTAGCCCAAATCCATTGTCAGAAATTCGGTCCTCAAATTTTGCATACTCAACTACCTCCAGCGCCCGCTCTAATCAGTATTTAAGTATTTTTCCACTTTAAAACTTTCTAAAGAAATATCTCATTTAAAAAAAAAAAAGTTTATCAAGATAAATTTTATTAAAGCCTCTTTAAAAAGAGTCGTAATTTTATTCTCATTTAATATTAAAATTTTTATTCAAAAGAAAATTTTAATCTAATTTCATTAATGAAATGTTTGTCTCGTTTTGTATTTCTAATTTACTTTTTTTTTCTACCTCAAATGCCTCTAGAGTTAGCTGGGAAAATATAACAAAGAATAAAGGAAAATACCCTAGCGATTTTATGTTGTTTACATATGTGCTACTCAGGGGTGTTATAGCGAGTATATTAAAATTAGATTACGCTCCCTAGTTTACTTTGGCTTCTGGTCATGCGAGGAATATATAATTATTTGAATTCAGTTTGCGATCCTCAGATCTATGAAGGGGATTTCTCTAGACCCTCTCTAAATGAGTCTTCGGATACCTTTTAGTTAGCTTGGGGTGATAATGCTATTACAATGCCACGTTATTAAATTAATAATTTACTCTATATAACAGTTTTGGTAATAAGAGAAAGATATAAGGAATAAAATAAATGGAAAAGAGTTGATAGATTGGAGTAATTATTTAAATTTACTTCATTGTGCCCTATCCTCTCTGTCAGGATAAATTTTTTTTAATAAAAAAAAACAAAAAAAAAAACACAAATTGTTAAATTTTTTTAAAGTTGTTTTCGGCATTTGAAGTCAATTAGACCCGATCACTATTTTTCTAAATTAATTAGTAGGCAATATAATCATTCCTGGCGGAAAACAAATTCCTGACCCCTCGCACAAGAGGCTGATAAAAAGATGTAGATATATTTTGCCCCCTCTCCTAATGATGGCGTTTTTTTCTTTGACCCTAATCTGACACAATGGTGAATATAAGAAAAATTAAAAATAAGAGGACCAGGGGACGAATAAAATATATTTTGATAAACGTACGTACTCTTTAAATCTTAAGAGGATTTCTGAATTTAGAATCAGAAATAACAAATAACTTAAATACCTAAATAAATATAGGCCTACAGTATATAATTTATTTTTTGTAATCTTTTTTAAGCTTTTGACATCCAAGGCATTTTAGACCCCGATCAATATTTGTCGCTCGGAATCGAACATCCGATCCTTGCCACCAGAAGCGGGTACTTTACCACTATGCAACTCCTCAGTGGCGTCTAAATTCCTTTAGACTTTAAAAATGGTTTTGTCCGCGTTCAAATAATATCTTAATATATTAATTAAATTATTGAAATAATATCTTTTATACGTATTTAGACATTACTCTCTTCTTTAGAAGTGTGATGAAAATAATGTCGAAATAGGTATAAGGTTTCATCAATAAAATCTTGAAACAATTCACCTAGTACTATCTTGCTCTTAATTAAGGACTCTTTAAAGCAAATACCTTAACTGATAAAACAATGAAGAAAAGAACATTATTTTGAACCTATTAATCTATACAGTGTATAGATTTTATTAAAAAGTCTGAAGATGGTCCCAATTTAGGATCGAAATGTCCCTTGATTTTCAATAAATATATAATAGGCTATAATAAATAATAATTATAATTGGCCTAAAAAAGTTCCATTTTCCTTTTTCTTTTCCTCCTGGTTTTATCAGTCGATTCCTAGACTCCCTAATCAATTTTTATATTTCATCAATTTAATTGAAATTGAATATATAGACTATATAAAAAAAATAAATAAAAAATAGCCAAAAATAGAAAGTAAATGTGAGGACTATCGTCCTGATTAATGCCATTTGCTTTTATTATAATACAAATAGACTTTATTATTTATATATGCCATTAACATAAAATTTTAATATTTTTTTTTTTTTTTTTTGAATTTTTAAAGTAGTTTTTAAATTATATCACTAACGAATTTTAGAAATGCTAAAGATGTTCGATTCCGAGCGACAAATAGTGATCGGGGTCTAAAATGCCTTGGATGTCAAAAGCTTAAAAAAGATTGCAAAAAAATAAATTATATACTTTCGGCGGAGGCCTATATTTATTTAGGTATTTATGTTATTTGTTATTTCTGATTCGAAATTCAGAAATCCTCTTAAGAAAATCCTTGATTTAAAGAGTACATATATCAAAATATATTTTATACATCCTCTGGATGTCCTTTTATTTTTAACTTTTCTTATATTCACCATTGTGTCCGATTAATGTCAAATGGTTAATGGTTTCTTACTTTCAATTTTTTATCGAATGTCATTTCAATTTCGAATAAGTTTTCCTTTCTTTTTTTTTTTTTTTTTTTTTTCTTTTATTTAATCAACCTCATTAAAGTTTATGATTTTATCGAAAAAGTGAATCAAACTTAGGTGATTAAATTAATAAAGGTACAATTGTCAGATCTTTTTTCCACCATTACTTCTCACTTTCTTTTCTTTTTTTTTTTTTTTTATTTCTCTTTCTCTAATTAAATGACCAGGACGAGAGGCGGAAATTTTTTTTCTGAAACATATTAATTAAATCTGTAGGAGTGAGTCGGTGGGGCTTCATTACACATGGTCTTGTTCTCCCCTTTTGGCCGAGGCCTTAATGTTTCCAACCCTTTTAGCCACCCACCCCCTTCTCCTAAACTCCCTCTCTTTTTCCCACATTCTATATTCTCCGCTTTTTTTTTTACTCTCGAAGTAACCCTAATCTAATTTGATTAATGCCTTTTTTTTGATTTATATCTCGAAATTAAAATAACTCGTCATTTAATAGAAATGTTTTTTTTTTTTGCATTAATATTTCTTTTATTATTTAAGTATTAGCATTTCTAAAATTCGTTAGTGATATAATTTAAAAGCTACTTTAAAAATTCCAAAAAAAAAAAATGATAAAAATTTTATGTTAATGGCATATATAATTAAATAATAAAGTCTATTTGTATTATAATAAAAGCAAATGACATTAATCAGGACGGTAGTCATCACATTTACTTCCTATTTAACTTATTCTATTTCTGCCTTATCCTAGACGGGCTTAATTTTTAATAGGAAAGCGACCGAGAAGAAAATAACCCCTTGATAAGGGTAGTTGAGAAATTTGGAACTCAAAAAATGACAACTTTAGGTAGGGTAAATCGTGATCGCCATCCACGAACTCTTAAGATGAGAGTCGCTGAGAGAATAAAATAAAAATATAAGTAAATAAAATATTAGGTCTATATATCAGGGCCGGAACTAGGAGATTTTATAGGGGGGGCAAAATTTAACTTGCCGCCCCCTCCTTAAAATTTTCCTTGATCTCAAAAATTTTTCTGCGAAATTTTTTTTTTTTTCGCGGAACCAAATGTTCCCGTCCGAAAAAATATTTTACCTTTTTTAGAGACGCAAAAATTTTTGCCGCCCGCGGAACATTTTCTTTTGCGCAGAACCAAAATTTTTTTCCTTCCGGAAAAAATATTTTTCCTTTTTTTTTTTTTTTGAGACCAAATTTTTGCCATCTGCGTAACCAAAAATTTTTATCTTTCTTGGATTGCCACCCCCCTGATATCTGCCGCCCGGGGCACGTGCACCCACTGCCCCCCCCCCTAGATCCGGCCCTGCTATATATTAATATTTATTTCTTTTGGGAGTGCCAACGTTTCGGCATTCATGATTACGTGTTTATTTTTAGAACAATCATTGATTGCCTTATCCCGCTTAGTAGAATTGTTTATTTTACTAATTATCAATAGGGGCACATAAACTGTGAAGTGTCACTTCCCATACTCAGAATATAACTCAATTTTCGCCATTCCCGGGAATACTTGATCCATTGTATTTATTTATTTATTTAAAATGTACATAGGGTTTCTAGCCCCTCTAGTGTACAAGTTTATGAAAATAAAGGTATTTATAACAAAAAAGTAGTTGCAAAAAAAAAAATGTCATAATATTGAGCATTTGCCATTGACAGCTAGACTGAAGGCTAATTTGACCTTCTAAAGACCGGGATAATTTCTCTCGAAGATTTTGTGCGTCTTCCCCCACTCCTGACCGGATGGGTCTTTTAACTGGTGTCGCCTTCCCATGCTACCACGCATCGCATCTCAAGACCAATGGATGCCTATTCTCCAGGCGGTCAGGCAAAGAATTTAAGCCAAGATGCAGAGCACACCCACAAACAACATTCTGGGTGGGTATTTTGATAAAAGTTTTATTAATATTTGATGATTTTATTTAAGCCATTTGGATACCAAATGGCTTAAATAAAAATGCCTGGACCCCCAATATATATAATTACTAATACAACGGTTATCGTAAAAGTCTATATGGCCTGAGTTGCCGAAAAGACTGTGTGAATGTATGTGTGAGTGTGAGTGAGAAAAAAGTGTGTTTTTTTAAAGTAAAAAAAAAAAAAAAATTATATTTTGTTGCCAAGGGAACCATTATCTTTTCTATGACGTACAAGAGTAAAGTGGTTTTCAAAAGATTTCAAGGAAAAAATGAGGATATAGATTATGAAGATCATCTAAAAGATATATGATTTTTTAATTTTAATCAAAATCATTGGTGCGAATTTTGAGAAAATCGAAAAGAACTGAAAATTTCAACCTCCTAGCTCAATTCCTTCATGCTTTAAATTGAACACACACACAGACAAACAAATCATGTTGCGAAAACCACTTTTTTGGACTCAGGCGACCTCAAAACGTGTATATCCATCAAAATCTCGACAAAGAATTTTTGACATGAATCCAATACTTTCTCACTATATATTTTAGTAGTAAAAAAGTAAGAGATTACGATAATTAAACTAAAATTTAAAAATTTATTTATCAATAGAGTCTATTAAATGAAATTCATTTTTTAATCACTTTGAATAAGAAGCGAATATAACTATACACCACCTATGAAAGCAAATCAAATCAAAAAGATTAAAATCATTTTGTTTATTATTATTTATAGTCAGCTTGATTGTATTTCCCTTGCTCTTTTTTTTCTCGCTATATATATTGGACGTTCATTAATTTTGAATTTTTTTTTCAGGGTCCTTGCGGTTCGTGAAGCTTTTATTGGGATGGATGGTTACCGGCAACGAATCGCAACTGATATTAATGTTTTGGTCGGGAAACCAACACCAGGCATAAAATCCGGTTTGCTTTTCCGAGGGACTTTCGTTTCGATGGTCCCCTGCTGGCCGACTGGCCATTGCAATCAACAAAAGCATTCACTTTAATATAATTAAAAAAACATCCATGAATAATATAATATACGCTTGTTGACATGTGATGGTTATTGAATGCAAACAGTGAAAAAAAAATATATTTGCAATCATTAGTTATTGGTATGTAATTTATTTTAATTTTTTTTAATGATTAAAAAGAAAAAGTCATCGAAATGTTAAAATAAAAAAAAAAAAAAAAAAATAGAACAGATCTTTCTGTACATTCGAGGAGGTGTATGGCTCCATGTTTTTCTAAAAATTTGTCCTTGGTTATGGTAGTAGGCTATATAAGCTCCCAAAAAAGAGGTTACGTCCATATCTTCATGTTCATTCTTAATAGAAATAATAGGTCAAGTCCAGGTCTATACATCTCTATTGAACGAGTGAGGAGAATTCAGAAACAATTATGAGAACAAACGAGACGACATTTTTTGATTTCACTATTACGAAAAAATATGTTAATGAATTTTTTTCTAATCAGAAAAAAAAAATCCAGAACAACTTCGCGCAGTTTGTCTAAAACAAAAAAAACTGTCTCTGCAGAAAACAAAGAGACATGACATCTTTAAGAAAAAAGAGCAGTAAAAAAAAAAGGAAAAAACAAGACGCCTTCTACTTAGTTGAATTAGAAAAGATCTTTTTGCTGATTCGTTTTAGATCAACCATAAAGAACATCAAAATAAATAGAGGTCTACATTTAGAAATTATCTACTCAGTGTATGTACATGACAGTTCATTGTCTAGATTAAATAATACAACCTAATCAATGAAGCGAAGTTATTGTTTTTTTTTCATATTAGAAAATTTAACGAATGAAATAAAAATAAATATTCTTTTCAGCTAAAATCCGCATGACCCGTTAATGATTGAGGGATACACACGCCCGCAGCAGGTCTGCATAGTGAACCTTGAGGGATACACAGGGATATATACACGTCCAGACCAGGGATACACACAGAAGATCGAAAGTGACCAGAAGAAAAATGTGTGTCCCTGGTTTGGACGTGTATATATATCCCTGTGTGTACCTCAAGGTTCACTATGCTGCAGTTTTGCAACAAGGGACACGGCACGCTTTAAAATATTTCAATATTAAACAAATGAAAGTTGCCCAAATAGAGCGTGAAAGACAGAGAGAGAGGCGGATTATGTATATTAATTAATTATATATATTATTAATTAATTTATTAAGGGAATTGGGAACCAAAAAAAAGCTTGAGATTTCTTTAAAAATACTAGCATGAAATTTAAAATCTCCATTGCATATTATTTTAAGTCACGTGCTTGTCGGTTCAATCCAATCACCATTTCCAGATCACGTTAAATTATCAATTAACAAAATAATAACTAATTTTTTTCTTATTAAAAAAAAACTGGTGAAATTAAAATGTCGGCAGTTTTATTCTCTATTCTAAAATATGACAAACTTAAAATTTTAAATTTTTTTCTATAAATACATAGTTAATTATAATCTCTTCTACGCGTATATCTGTTTGTCTGTCACGCTCTATTTGTACAATATGTTTGTAATTGTATAACCCTAAATGGCCACAGCAGCCGAAAGAGCAAATAATTAAACCAAATTTTATATGCCCCTTTTAGGGATTACAGGAAAATTATTTTCGTCCCGAAATTTCTATAACTTTTTAAGCTATTTTTTTTTTTTTTTTTTTATTATTTATTTGGCTCCTGACCAGCGGTCTTCCTGCCAGTTTCACAAAATACAATAATTATATATAATACATACAAAAAACATAAAATAAAATAAATAAATAAATAAAAGTTATATACATATAAATGACATATAAAAAATAAATAAATAGGAAATTAAATACATATAAAAAAACATATTAAAAAAAAAACCAAACAAAAAAAAAAAAACTTTTAGCAATAACATTATACAAAGAACATTTTTAAAAGTAAAATTCCTAATAAGAAAAGTATATTACAAAATAAATATTTCAAAATCCTGTAGCGTGGAGTTTTGAAGCAGTTATATGGCGATTTTGGAGCTGTTGATGAAGTTGGCTATGGCTTTGATGACCGTGTCCGATGAACTTTTGAGGAGCTCCAGGTAAGTTGGCGGAGACCGGAAGTTTGGTTTTATTTTTTCAATTAATTGTCTTCGATGTGCACAATAGAGAGGGCACTCTGTGATTAGGTGTTCTGGTGTGGCCGGTACTGGATGACATGTGCATAGCGGAGAGGATATGATGTTGAATCTATGTAGATGAGCGTTAGAGCGAGTATGATTTATTCGGAGCCTATTGAATAATACCATTTCGTTTCTTGTTAGATCGGAAAAAGAGAACCAGGGAGGAGATGGAGCAGGTTTGATACGTGCCAGAGCAGATCCTCTTAGTTGAGAGCTACTGGTCCAGTGGTATAGCCATTGTTGTTTGATTGTTTGTTTATATTGTGGAATTATGTCCCGCCCTGGGGCTCTTGTTGTAAGAAGTTTTCCTGTTGAAGCTGCTCGTTTTGCCAGATAGTCAGCAATGAAATTTCCTTGACAGGAGCTATGCCCTTTAGTCCATTTTAGCTTGGTGTTAAAGCCTCGTTTATATAGATCCGCCAGTGTACTTAATATTTCAAACTGAATATTATTGATGTTCGCCGAAAGTTCTTTTAAGCTATTAATTAGCCCAATGGCGGTAAGCCAAAGGGGCAGAATAAAAAAAAAAAAAAAAGAAGCTATTAATTGTTGAAGTTACGATTTCTCCCAAAGAAAATGTATGAGGAAACTTATTCTTTGTATCTCTGTATTCTACAAATGTAAACTAATCCTCAAGCCAGGCACTGGATTGCGATAATAATAACTTTATTCTTTTTGCAGGATCCGAGCCAGCTCAGGGGAGGGGGTAATAACCAAATCGTCGGTCCAGTTCAAGACCGGTCTAACTTAAGAGAGTTCAAAATGATGAAGGGAGAGAGGATGTCAGCCAAAGAAGGAGCCTCTTTCGAATAAAAATCTCCACTAAGAAGACGTTTCGGGTTTAATTAGATAAATCCATCATCAGTTCTTTAGAGATTATTGGCAATCTCAAGGTGTACACCATTGAGTTGCAGATAGAGTTGTTATATATAAACATATACAAAATTATATAAAAATACAAAGTTTGCATATATGGTGTACACCTTGAGATTGCCAATAATCTCTAAAGAACTGATGATGGATTTATCTAATTAAACCCGAAACGTCTTCTTAGTGGAGATTTTTATTCGATAGAGGCTCCTTCTTTGGCTGACATCCTCTCTCCCTTCATCATTTTAATCGCTGAGCAGCCACTTCTCTTATCAACATCTTAAGAGAGTTCTATGATTGTGATTATTAGTGATTTCAGCAATCCGATAACGCAGGCAAAGGTTATGAACGGAATGGAAAAGCAGAAACTTAAATCGGCTCTCCTGAAAAATCGTTATTTTTTTTAGTTAGACCAGTCTTGAACTGGACCGGCGATATAATATTTAAAATTAATTTTAAAAAAATTATTAAATATTTATTTTTTAAATTTCACTGAAATACCAACAAGAAAAACAATAAAATAAAGCAAAATAAAATAATCATCGATTGTACTTTTATTTGATTTACAATTGTTAGTCTAGAACAAACCCTATGGTTACGATTTTGTTTCAAAGGAAAATTTTGGAGTGGTTCAATGATCCCTTGTTTTTATTTGTTAAAATATCAAACGATTTGTTGTGGGAGTAAAAGGGCCAAAGGGATTGAATGGCGGAATGATGATTAAAAAATAAATAGATTCGGTCCTAAAAACAAATCAACGATCTTTAAGCAATGGATGAAAGAGTCCAAAATATCTATTGATAAAAAAATTCTTAATTTTTCTATATTCAAAAGAGAAAAATAATATTCATTCAACTATGAATGTTTTAGTGAAATTTAATGGAGAAATTTTATTAAAAGAAAAAAATTGATGAGTAACTAAATTGAAAAACTTGTCCAGCCTTTTTTAAAGATGACTAAGGCATACAACCAGGGAATATGTAAAGGATTTTTATGAAATTAAGCCCAGGGCTGAAAATAAACTCTTAATTTCGAAGGATGTTGAGTAATCCAACCACACACTGAAATCCGCAGTACAAGCGGGGCAGTATGAAAAAAAATACAGTTGCTCAATCACATTAGAGTGTAGTTTTATTTAAAGGCAGGGGTGTAAGCATCAAAAAATAAAACTAAGCCCACGAGTGACGTGCTGCTCTGCTCTGGATTTCAAATCGCGATTGTCTCCTGCAAAGGGAGTCAGAAAATGTGCTGCGCTGCCTATATCGTCAGCATCTCAATGTGTGGAGGCCTTATGCTCTTCTAAAACTAACTCAAGAAATATAAGCAAACAAAAAAACAAAATAGTAAATACACACATATAACACCCAATCAGAATAACAAAGAAGTTAAAAAAAATTACAAAAATATAAATTTAATTATTATTATTGATTATTATAGGGCGCTTCAGCTGCCAGGGCCATTTGCGCAATAAATTTAAATGGATTTTATAATAAGAACCATTTGCAAATAAAAAGAAAAATAAATCTAAAAGAAAAAAATATATAATTCTAAAATAACTGGATTTTTTTTTAACACTCACACTTTTATCCCATTCAAACTCACATTCACACACACATACACACAGTCTTTTCGGCAACTTAGACCATATAAGACTATATACGATAACCATTTGGTATCCAAATGGCTTAAATAAAATCATCGGATTGCCTGGGATCCAAACCCTCGACCCTTAGTATACTAGGCAGGCGCGCTACCAACTACGCCAAGTCCGAGGGCGAAATAACTGCGTTGTTTGAGTTGATTAATTAAACTTTAAATAGGAAGTTTACTCGAAATGCATACCTTCGTTGTTCAAAGGTGGAAAATAAAACAATTTTTTACTTTTTTTGTTTTAGGTTGTATTTCCGTTCAGAGTTACAGTTTCGGAGATTCACAGGCTCTATCTTCAGGCTGAAATGAATACAGATTTACCATCATAATTTAGAAATTTTACAATTTTCAAGTTCACAAATGTTTGTTTGTTGTTTATATTTAAACATTTTTTTCAATTTTATAATTATAATTTTGTCAAAATTGAATTAAAAAAATATATAAAATAATAAAATTTTTTAAATAAAAACAAGAAACATTTGTGAACTTGAAAATTTTGAAATTTCAAACTTATGATGGTTAATCTACATTAATTTCAGCCTGGAGATGGAGTCTATGAATCTCCGAAACAGTCGCAATAAATTCCCAACCTAAAAAAAAAATTGTTTTACTTTCCACCTTTGAACAAGGAAATTTACTTGGTCTAAACATCCTATTTAAAGTCTAAAATATTTAATATTTGTGACCCTCAATTAGAACCCCCTGATCTGCCCTTTAGAGCAAAGGCAATAATCTAATTTTTTTTAAATTAGATTGCCTACCAATAAATTTAAATAAATATGATCAAGAATAGCATCAGATGGAGAAAAAAAGAGTTAAAAAACAGCAGTTGAATATTTTGACAGTGACTGACATTAGAGACAGAGATGAGCATTTGTTGCTCTTTCTACAACTGAGTTTATCGCATGGCTCTTCCCTTTAGAATGATATACGGAATTTTTATAAAAAGTTATTCCAGTTAATTTTGAGAATGTTAATATTTAGAATGTTTTGAACATTCTTAAATTCGCCCTGTATATTCTCAGATATTAAGGATATGCAAATAGCTAGAAATTTTAATCCGAATCCAAATTGGATGGGAATCAAAAAAAAAAAAAAAAAGATAAATAGTAGACTATGCTCGTCCGCAATGACGGCAATTTTTTTGATTTAACTTAAAAAGAGAGAGAGAAGGAAAAAAACGCATTGCAGTGAGATGTCAATTGAAGATAATGAAAGCAAGAGAAGCAGTCGGTAGACATAAATCCCGGGGGCTAATAACGATTGCGTCTAACGGTAGGGGGGATGTTGCCGCTAAAATAGAGCGAGGAGAGAGAGAACTCGCGCATTGATCAAACTTTTACACTATCACAATAAGTGGGGGATTTAATTTAAACTCGTTTATTATTTAATGACTTTTAAATTATATTAAGCAATGAGTAAAACACACACGTTTCAATAGAAACTAAGCGCGAGTTTAATAATTATATTCTGAATTGTAATTTTTAATGAAGTTGTTGTAAAACCAAAAAAAAAAAGAAAGAAAATTAAATGGTCCAAAAAATAAATTTAACTTGATTTATTAAAATAAGATTTTTTTTTTTTTTGAATAAAGTAATTTTAAAAATTACACTTTTGCTTATAATAATTAAATTATGATGTATGTTATAAAAAGAAGAAGAAAGGAGTTTTCTTTTTTTATGTAAATTAAAGACATTCAAGATAAAAAAAAATAAAAAAACTTTTTTGTTCCTCTTTTTTTTTTATTAACTTTCTCTCTTCTTTTTTCACTTCTTGATCTCTCATGTAGATTAATAAAAATTTATCATAATTTATTTATACATTCTTAACAAATTTGATTAATCGTTCTTTTATTTTATTAAATATTCATCATCTAAAAACTCTGCTGAATATTTACATTATTTATCATAACTCAATATCACAAAGGAAAAAGATGGTAGTGGTATTTTTCGGGGTCGCTAAGCTTGGCTTGTCCTAATATTTATTTTATAAAGTAAATAAATAATTTTTTTTATTATTTATAAAATAATAGAATGCCAGAGCGGAAAATGGCATAGAATTAATTTAGTTAGCTAGGAATAAATATTCAAAGAAGTTAAAAATAAGAAACATAGCATGTCGTGGTTTGGGAAATATCCCCTCCAGTGCCTTTGTAAAGAACTTCAAAGGAGTGCTACTTTAGTAAATTAAGAAGCCTTAAAACCTATTTGAGAGACACATTGGACGAAAATCGACTTAATGAGCTTGCCAGGAGGGGATTTGGGGTATAAAAATAATTAATATTAATAGAAAAATTTTCTAATCACCCATCCATTGGTTTCCCATGGAAAAATAAATGAAAAAAAATCCTACATGGAAAATTTCTTGTACCGGCATCTTAAGAAGTAATATACTGAGTAAGATTTGAGAGCTCCAAAGATTGGATAATAAGAATGAGAATGAAATTATAAAAAAAATAAATGTATTTCTATTCAAAATGGGATAAGTAATTTTCGTTGTGAAGAAGAAATTGGTGCTAGTATTAATTTTTGCTGATTTTTTTTTATTCCTTCATTTCTGACTTCAGTTCGTTTATTATTAAGACCAATCTTGAGAGTTTTATAAATCGACAGCCATGTGTCTTAATCAGAGAAGAACAGCAGAATCTCAGTGATCTTAAATCTTGATCTTTAACAGTATTTCTAACTACAAAAGAATATATAAAAGAAGAGTTATTATAATATATTCAAAGTCAATGAATATAGCCTAGAGAAATTAATATATAAAATGAGATTAGGGGATAAAGCAGTGAAGTTAAAGAAAACTGTTTTCAATTCATTAAGCTCATAGTATAAATATAGAGAAGGAAACATTAACGTGGTTGAAACATTATTATTATTATTATTATTATTTTATTTTTTTTTTTTTTTTTTCAAGTTAAAATAATAATAAAAAAAACAAACATTAAATTTGGTTTAATGATTCATAATTTAATAAACAAATCAAATATAATTTTTTAAAAAGTTTTCTTATTTGTTTTTCCCGTGTACTCTTCAATTGCATATCGTATGCCTGCTAGTTAGGCAACCACGTTGACTCAACACGATATGCAATGTCTGTGTGTACTACTGGAGGTTGGGTTCTGCGTGTTTTTTTTTTTTTTTACAATATTATAGGCCATAAAACCTCCCTTTTGAACAATAGATAGCATAGTCTTTATATATCAAATAAATTTGATCAGGAATTAATAGAATTTCAACTTCAGATAGGCTAAAAATAATTGACAAGGCCTTTATAATTTCAGAATCAGCTCTAGAGCTCGGGTAGCCTACTGTAAATGCAATTCAAAAACCGTGGCCTGAGATGACGGAAGAAACCCCCACCCCTGATAAAAAAAAATCCCACTTAGCTTTTTTTTAATAGTCTGTATTTTTTATGACTACGAAATATTATATTATAGTCTATAGATATCGGAAAAATTTGATTAAAAAGTGGGATTGAAATAAGTAGATTTTTTTAAAAATAAGATGAAATTTATAAAAAAGTTGAAATTCTATTGATTTCTGATCAAATTTATTTGTTTTAAAAAGGCTATGGGCGTAACTAGAGAATTTGGCTGGGAGAGGGGGGGCATGGGACCAGATATCCTCCGGAGGCCTGGGAGGCCCCATATTGTTTCAATTTTTCTTGGGGCGGGGAGCCTTCTGAGGGGCGCCCCCCCCCCGGAACCCACCTAGTTACTCCCATGGCTATGCTGTGGATTGATCAAAAGGGATGGTTTATGGTCTATAATAAAAGACAAACGTCAGGTGAGTTGACACAGACAATGCATATATAGTGGCAAATCAATGTGGCTGTCTAACTAATAGGCTCTTTCAGATACGAGGATATGGTCGCTATGATATATTTGGAAATGGTCTATTAAATAAATTTGTATTTAACTCACAAAAGATTAAAATAATTTATGAAAATTTAAAAATAATAATATGATTAAGTACGAAGAAAAAATATGAGTTATTCTATCTACATATTCAATCTGACTGTCAGTTAAAAAGAAATGGAAATAAGTTTGAGGGAGAGACTGGAAAGAAATTAAGGGAAAGAAAAAAAAAAGGGGGGGGGAGGATCTATTTTTATATGACATTGAAAACAAACAAAAGATAGACGTAATATTATAGTAAAGAGTTGTAAAAATTGTTAAAACGTTTTAAATATTTTTCTCTTTCTCCTTCAATCTCTCTCTCTGCAAAATAATTTTAATATTGAATTATTTATAAGATGATAGATAAAATATTTCGCATTCCATTTTGGTTAACTTGAAACGAAGAGAATATTTTTCACGTCTGTTAATTTTTTAAGTTTCATGTTATATAAAGATAGAGATTTAATTAATGATCAAGTCATTTATTTTCATTGTTTATCTACTTCAATATTTTACAGCTAATTAAGATTTTGTCTGTAGAAACGACAAATTAAAACTAGACGGTGATGCGGTGCTGTGATGGCGAAAGGGGGTGGGGGAGGGGGCGAGATAGGGACGTATCATCAAGTCTAAAAAATAAAAATTGTAGTTGAAGAAAATTTTGATTAAAATTTTAATTAATTTTCCTAAAACATAATTAATATTTTAGAAAAAAAAAAATTAAATTATTAAAAGCTTTTAAATATTTTATTCATCTAAGGAGAGAAATGAAGATAAGATGAATTAAATTAATAAATAATGAAAAATGAAGAAATGTTTAGAAAATAAAAACAAAAGCTTTCAGCAAGTAGAAATTTAAGATTAAGTACAGTGAGAGTCAATATTAAACACCTCATGGGCTTTTCATCATTTTTTTTCAATAAAAATTCGTGGAAGATTATTGAGTTTGGTTTTTTTATATCTTTAATATACTTTTTTTATAATAGTTATATTATTTTTATTTTTGAACATAAGTACATTGTGTTTTATTATGGTGTTAATTCAAAAATTAAAAAAATAATCGCAAAAATGAAGTTTTTTTCATATTTTGCCAAACTTCAGGCGCGACCGGAAGCCGATTTTGATAATTTTTTTTTGCAACTTTTCCGCGCTATTAAAACTTCGAAATAAAAAATGAGTTTTTTCGGCCCACCCTACTGTATATTAAAGGTTTTTTCTATTATTTAAGGGCAAAATAATGGAAGAAGTCAAACAATTAGCCTATTAGATTTCTCTATGTCGTCTATGCTCCGTATACGAAATACATATGAGAAAGCACAAAGAAAAAAGCAAATGATCAAATTGAAGAGAGATTTGTATTTCATTCATTATATTTAATTAATATTCTCAAATTAGAATTTCCAAGAGAGATAAATTACGAATGAAATTTCCTAAAAGCGAAAATAGCTTTTTCTGTCCAACTTAGAGAAACCAATCGCACTGATCACTGGCTATTTCTGACATTATGAAATTTAATTATCTCAAGGTCTAATTAGTCGTCTTTTTAAGTAAAAAAAAAAAAATTGACGACTTCAAGATGGGTTTTTAACTGCAGTGCAAAAAAGTTAAAATTGTCAAAAACAGACGTTTCTCTCTTAAAAGTGGTAAATAAATATGTTATGTTCGGAATGACATCAAATCGATTTATTTGATACATTTTTAATTGGCCTATACTCAATCCATGATGAGCTTTTTTTGGATTGGAAGAATATTTATTTATAAATGTGAAGATTTATATTAAATTTTTCGGAAAATTTTACAAAAAAGGTTGTGCTATACTCTTTAAAATGTTTCCCCATCATATCAAATGAGAATAATAATGCAGAGGAAATAGAGAGATAAACTATAAATATATCAAAGCAAAAAACTTTTAAATATTCAATGTTTCCATTTGTTATATTTATTCATGTACCTACATGGATTTGAAATTAGTTCTGAAAATAAAAATAAACTTGGTCATTATCGATTAAACAGATGTGTTTAATATAATCATATAGATCTATTTTTTTCCTATATGGGAAAAAATAGACAATAATTACGAATTCTTCGAAAAAACATTTATTTATGAAATTCGATTTTCAATAAATATTTAATTTTTGTCTAGATGTCTAATATAGCCTAACTTATTTAAATCAGTAATACGTTTCTTATAGGCTACTAGGTGGGCTAGAGCAGAGACGGCCGAATTATTTGCAAATAGTTATAAGGTGGTTGGATGAATAGTTATAAGGTGGCGGATGCTGTGTTATTTCTGCCTTCCAATCATCTAGTGAATCCAGCATTCAGTGACGTCATTGGGGGGGGGGGGCAGGGGGCATTTGCCCCCCCCCCAAGGGCTCTGATTTTTGTAAAATTTTATATTATTCTAAATAAAATACTCCAAAATACATCTACGAGTATACAAAAATTAAACAATTAATTAAATTAAATATGTTTTGGCCAAATTTGAGTACCCATTTGTAAGTAAATTTTAAGAAAAAAAAATGTTTGCCCCCCCCCAAGAAAAAATTTGCCCCCCCCAAGAAAAAGTTGAAATGACGCCACTGCCAGCATTAAACACAACTTATTATGAATTTAAATAGGCCTATTATAAATTTTATCATTCTGAATAGTAATCAATGGAAAGTGAAGTAAGACCTGTTCCAAGAGAGAGGAATTTTTTTATTAAAAAAAGAGAAAATTTCAAAAAAATGTCAGAACCTAATCTAATCTGGAAGACAAAATCATCATTTAGATTTTTTAATAATAATCCTAACATATATATACGTGTTTAGTCGGACTAAACATTTATCATTTCAACTCAGGATACAAGAAAACTTGTATTTCCAGTGAAATTCAATTTCGACACGAATGAAATTAAACTTACTATTATATTTAGTTCGGGTTAAAGGAAAGTTTCGTGCCACCTTTAGAAGCTATTTATTTATTTTTTATATAAAAAAATAATTTCCTTTATTTTATTATATAAACAAATAGCCTACGTAAAAAAAAAAAAAAAAAACACTTTATAAAGCATTTATTTTTATAAAATTTTTAATTTCCAAATCAAATATTGAATTAACAAACAAGAATAGAACTGAAATAAATTTTAATTAAAAGATCAAATTGCAATTGATAATTTTAGTTAAAAATTAAACTTTCAAATACAATAGGGGTCTTTAATCAAATATTAATAATTGCAAGTTGATTAGTAAAGCTCGAAGTGATAATCATAAATACAAATTGATGTTCTAACCCTTAATGAGAGAGTATTATATTCCAATAAATGCATTATTATGTTAAAACAAATAAATTAGTTTATTGGATGAGGTTTTTTTTTTTTTTTTTTGATAATTTTATATTTTTATATAGGTCAAGTTATGATACATTTTGATTCTGCGAAATATCATCTGTGTTTAGGCTTGAATAGGAAGGCTATGTAAAATTATTAGGTTTGAAAATAAATTACCAAAAATCAGCAATAAAAAGAATGGAGATCTAGATTATATTAAGTTGGATAGTAAAGTAAAAAACTCTCGGACACTCCATTAGTTTCGAAGATAGAACTACAGAAGAGTTAAAGAGAAGAATAAACTTAAGTTGTAAGTTATTTTGTTACAAGAAAATAGATATTAAAAAATAATGAAGTAAAGTTGAATTCAAAAATAAAGGTGGTCAAAAAATGTGTATTACCAATGCTAAACTCAAACCTGAATGCTGACCGAAAAAGCAATGCACCGTTTGGAGACAATTTAGAGATCAATGTTAAGAAGCATCTTAGGAGTCAAGAGATAAAATAGAGGATATTTACAAATTACCTAACAGGTATGATTAGAAATATTAACTACCATTTAAAGAAGATAAAATGGAAATGGGTAGAACGTTTTTCTAGAAATGAAGATTGAAGATGGTCCAATAATATAACCGAATTGTGGCCTATCGGGAAAAGGAGGAAATGCGGAAGACAACCGGAATACTAGACTGATGATATTGAGACAGTGGGAAGACATTGGCAAAGAGTTGTCAGATAATGGAGAGCCTACGGGTGTTAGTTTAAATTTAAGCTATCCAAAATCACTGTGTTTTAACGCGAATAGTTCGTAATGCGAGAGCCCCTGGTGCTGGCCGATTGTAGTGGTAGTGAGAATGCCTTCTTTCAAATAAATTAAAAAAATAATTTATAACTCAGAGCTTTTTTCAAAATTGCACATTAATTAGTAGTAATATTTTGAATAAAAATTTGGGGAATTCGAAGTGTGCGTGAATTGTCATTTTTTTGAAAATCAAGAAAATTTGTAAAAATTTGCTACATAAAATTAACTGAAATCCGAATAATTGCTAACTTTTTAGGTGCTTTAGTAAAATTTAATTCTGAGAAAATAATAAAAAGTAAAAGAGTTATTCCGCTACCAGTTGCTTAATATTTACTTATTTTTAAATCAAATAAAATATTATAATAATTATTTTAAGAAGGTAATCAAATAGTAATTATAATATAACCGAAGTAAATTTCTCTCCTCTCTCTTTCTCTGCCCTTAAGGGCCATTTTATCACATGCAAATCACAAATCAAGGAAATTCCTTTAAAATTAATTGAAAATGATTGAAATGTCAGTTAATAAACCGTGAGTGCTTCACTCGAGAGGTCAAATGAGCTGCAATGGACTTGAATAGATTGGCCCTTGGTATCACTCCCCACCCTCGAAAAGCATTCATTCCATGTAATCTAGTAAAGGAGAGGTGCATGGGAGAATAGAGGTTCTAAACTTTGACGCAATTAGCGGGTCGTGGATATTAATGGACTTAGGTACGTTGGACGTAGAGCTAGATCTATCTGGGAGGGCATTAATCCGGTTAGCAACTGGTCGACTGTGAGATAATTAGAGAGGATTCACTCTCTCTCTCTCTCTCTCTCTCAAATGGTTATATCACATTGTGGACTGAAAAGAGAGAGGATGGGGTGAAAAAAGCGATCCACATAAGAGTAATTTAATTGACTCAATGGCTTTTCATCAAAGGATCAATTGGTAATTGAACAGAAACCTTGGAAACTAGGGAAATGGAATTTCGCGAATCATTTTTTATTTTTATATTTTTCTTTATTTGAAAGGAAAAAGCTATTGTTTCTTCTTATATTCAAAAATCTCAAAAAAAAGAATGATAAAAAATTATTTTACTATCGTATCTATAGAGGTTTTGGAGGGATTAATTAAAAGAAAAAAAAAATCAATTAGTGTAGGTAGTCTACCTTTTAGCAAGAAATAACTAATATATAAGTGATGATGAAACTTGAATGCTATTATTTTTTAATCAATAGATTCATAAAGTTTTTATTCTATTTGTTATTATAAAAAAAGGCGACCGTTTATTTATTTATTTATTTTATTTTTTTTTAAGTTTTTTCGGCATCTTAGGCCATATGATACACACATATTTTAATTACAAATTATCCAGACATATTTATTTATACTATTAGGTATCCAAATGATTTAAATAAATATTTATCGGACTATCTGGGGTCTGAACTCACTCCTCTTGGCTTTTAGGTTATAAATAATTGGCTACCAATCAATTTAAATAAATAGCGACGGGGTCTAAATGGCCTTCAATGGCGGAAAATACCTTAAATAAAAATAAAAAAAAAAAAAAGGTTATCAATATTGAAAAGTTTATTAAACAAAAAAAAAAAAAAAAAAAAAAATACAGTAGTAAAAATAAAAAAGCCCGGCTGATCAATATCGTAAATAATTATTTAAAAATTACAGTATAATTATGGCCTCAGATATCGAAGACTTAAAAAAAAAACTTAAAAAAAACTTTGTTTATTGGTTTATTAATAGGCTCTATTTATTGAATTGGGTTGACTAAGTTGGGACATAACTGGTCTAAAACGGCGAATGCTCAAAGTAGACACAAAACAAAACTTTCCTTTTTTTATATTTAATTTAAAAAAGTAAAAATGTGAAAAATTTAAATTTAATTACTTATGTCCTCAATTTTAAACAAGTGTATAAACACCAAAAGGGGTTAATTCCCTAAAGAATATTTTGCAAAATGGATTAAATTTATTTATTTAAAATTTAATTATAAAAAGAGGCCTTTGAAAAAAAAAATGGTAATTATATTCAAAGAACAATTTTAAAACAAAATTATAAAAAATAACGAAATAGCATTTGCATTTTTTTTTACTATTTCTTTGCCTTGGGCGGGCTTTGATCCTAGCCTGAGAATATTTTTCAAAATGCCCCCGGACCTCCTTGCTCAACTTCGGTTGGCAAGTTTATTACATACCAGAAGATAAATATAAAAATATATGGCCCCCATATCTCTCTCAGTGGCGCCATTTGGGGGGAGAGAGGGGCATTTGCCCCCCCCCAAGGGCTCTGATTTTTATAGAATTTTATATTTGTTCTAAATATTTCAAAATATATCTAAGAGTATTTATTATAAACTGTACAAAATTAAACAATTAATTAAATTAAATATCTTTTGGCCAAATTTGAGTACCCCCCCCCCAAAGAAAAAGTTAAAAAAACGCCACTGGGTCTACCTTACCCCTACTCTGATTTAACCCCAGGAAAGTTCTCTATCAATTAACAAAAAATCCATCTCGTAGGCCTCCAGCTTAGGAAGAATAAACAATTATACAAATTTTCATTTTCATATAAATAAATAGAAAGAAAGTATTGACATTTTTTTTTTTTTTTTTTAAACATTCACACTTTTTTCTCATTCACACTCACACTCACCCACACATTCACACTGTCTTGTCGGCAACTCAGGCCATATAAGACATTTACGATAACCGTTATTTATGAATTTATATATATTAGGGTCCAGGCGTTTTTATTTAAGCCATCTGGTATCCAAATGGCTTAAATAAAATCATCGGACTGCCTGGGGTCCGAACCCGCGACGTTTGGTATATGAGGTTAGCACGCTAACTTCTACACCACGCCCCGAGGGCAAGTATTGAGATTTCTAAGATTCAATGTCTAAATTTTGATGGAAATACAACACATGTTTTGAGGTCCCTCTAGTCAGAAAAGTAAGTTCCGCGAAACGATTTGTTGGTCTGTCTGCCTCTTTGTATGTGTGAGTGTGTGTATGGAAAAAATATTTCAATAACGAAAAGTTTTAAATTTGATTTTGGGTAATCTATCTTTTTTTTATTTATTTCATTTTTGTTCATTTTCGGCATCGAAGGCTATTCAGACCCCGTCTTCATTTATTTCAATTGGATTGGTTGCCAATCCAATTGAATAAATTTTTGTCACATGAGACGGGAGCCGAACCCTTGAACTCTAGCACAAGAGGCAGACTGAGCTATGAACCAAGGGCAAATAAAATCTTAAGATTATTTATTTTTCACGGGGGTAGGCCTACTTTTAGTTTGTTTGTTTTTTTTAATCCATTTTCTCAAAACTCGCTCTTTAATTAAGAATTCATAAATCTATAGCGTCGGAATTGAAAGCATGGGGCAAGAGTACATTGCATCTTTCCGCTGGGATTGTCCAGGTGAAAAGCTCAAAAATTATTTTAAATATTCTTATTTTTTAATGTTTATTTTTAATTATCCTTGTGGCTTTACAAAAAAAAAAAAAAAAGAAATGGGATCACATGCCTAAAAGGAGCTTTAAAAAAAATAGTGATAAAAAACGAGCCTTCTGGGGGTGGGGGGGGGGGGCTAGTTACGCCAATGGCGACAGCATATTGAACAACTTTTGATTAGTAAGTCAAGAAAATGTTTGATATGATGCAAGGGCGGAAGAATTTACAATCAAGTTTTAACAACCATAATTTTAAAATCGGCTATTAATAGAGGGATTTGACCAGGGGCACCGGAACGAATTTGAATCAGGGGGGGGCAAAAAATTTTTTTTAGGAAAATTAAAATAATTTAATAAGTTTATGTTCAAATAGTATAAAACAAAAACAAATCCACTATAAAACCTTAAAAATTTTAAATAAAATCACAATTTTAATAAAATTAAAATTTTAAAAAATTTGCCAGTGATTTTATCAAAAATTTTTCGAAAAAATTTGAAAAAAATGAATTTCTTACTCCTTTAATTTTTTTAATTTAGAAGATTTTATTTTTAAAAAGTAAAAATATATCATTTTTAAAAATAAATGAAATAAAAGAAGAAATTTTGCCCCCCTCTGCCCCCCCCCCTGTAGGATGCCAGGGGGGGGGGCAATGTACCCTTGCCCCCCCCCCCCCCAGTTCCGGCGCCTATGGATTTGACACTATCAGTAGTTCACGATGTCTGTGAGTGCAAGTGCTTCGGACGTTCTCGGCTATCTTCGGCCCGAGAAAGCTAGCATCTCCGAGCGTTCTGTCTCGCACTCCCCTCCCCGCCCCGCAACACCCCCGCCTTGCAGCGCCTGCGCGAGTCGACCTTGCCTTTGCAAGTTTACTTTTAAATGATAAATAGTTTAATTTTTTTAATTGCTTAGGGAAGCAGTGCTTCCCTTGTTTCCTCTGAATGCGCGCCACTGTATGATTGTATGATATCTGGTTAGTCACATCAGATTTTTAAAATATAGGGTAAGAGAAAGTAAAAATTATAAATCATAAAACGGTGGTATTATTATTTCGACGAACCAGTGATAAAGAGAATTATATATTTTAGGTATAAAAAAATAAACTTGTGTGTAATGGTCGGGGTACGAGAATGCGCGCGCGATGTGTGTGAGTGTGTGTATGAGAGAGAGGGAAAGAGGGAGCCTTGGTCATAAATAGATTATAAAATAAAGCAAATCATCACATATTAATAAAAATAAAATTAGAAAATTTTAAAAAATGTAGCCACACGTTCAATAAAAATTGTCAATCTTACTAGAAATGAAATTACATCAAATAGAAAGGAAAAAGCCCACGCCATCTTTTTGACAAATTGCTTAATAAAAAAGGAGCTCAACTCACCGTTGTGATTGCTGTCCATTCTCTTGTCATTTGGTATTTTCCAAACACTTATTTAACAAAAAACACATTCCCGCGAATTAATCAATCAACTAAACACACATTATGCACTTTATAAATACAATTCACAATAAATTTTGCACTCCCAAACTCGCGTGGATAAAATCACTTCGATCTTCTTTAGATGAACTAGTTAATTAACAAGCCGGACGGAATGATGTCGTCAGCGCGCGCTCCCAGCGGGCATTTCGTCAACAATCAGATCATTTATAATGGCTAATTTCATTCATAATTAAAATATTTTTTATTAGATATATTAATTAAAATTTGTATTATTATTAACTTATTTATTAGCCTATAATTTTATTTTCATACAAAGGATAAGGATTTTTATTATTATTATTTTTTTTTTTTATATCCCAGAAATAATTGAAGTAAAGATAGAAACAATCAAGTGTTTGACCGGAAAGAATCAAAACGGGCACAGAGAGTTCAGGTTAAGTAAGGATAAGGCAGTGGCGGATCCAGAGGTGTTTCTCGGGGGGGGGGGGTAATATGGAGTGACTGGTCGCACAGCACTAATTTTTTTCTTAATTTCGGTAATTTAAAGGCGCATTCTGAATTCAGAATATAAATACAAATCAAATTTTTAAGTATTAATTTTTAAAATTTTACATTAAAAATACATTATTTTCTTCAAATCTCAGGGGGGTAAATACCCCCTTTACCCCCCCCCCTGTATCCGCCCTTGGGCCAAGGACTTATGATATTGACTTCTGGATAGATGACCCTCAGAATAAGAAATTCTCTCAACGATTTTCTAAATATAAATATTAATATATAAACAGGCTTGCCTCTGAGAAAATTGTAAACAAATGATGATACTCGTGATATAGTTTATATTATATTTCTCTATATTTTAATTTTTTTTTTAAATTTAAATAATATTGAACAGGTATTTCCTTTCTTTCAGGGTGGAGGGCCATATCTACCCAAATAGATATTATTATATATAACGGTTATCGTCAAAGTCTTATATGGCCTAAGTTGCCGAAAAGAAGGTGCGAATGTGTGTGCGAGTGGGAATGAGAAAAAAGTGTGAATGTTAAAAAAAAATTATTTTCATATTTAAGAAAAGACGAGGATACGCCGCATGGTGGAAGGGGATCCAGGGGGGCATAGCCCCCGCAGATGGGCCCGAGCCACGCGACGGGGGATCCAGGGGGGCGTAGTCCCCCTGTCTTGAGGCCAGCCCGTTTCTCATAATTAAGAAAAGGCGAGAGTCCGCGGGCGGCCCGGCTCGTCTATTTATATAATTCGCTAATATCTGTCCGTCTGCCTGTCTGTCTGTCATGCACTATTTGGGTAACTTCCCGTTGGAATTTTGAAACGAAATTATATATGCTTAAAGATGACCTTCTACGGATTACAGGAAAATTATTTTCATCCCGAAATTCGTATAATTTTTTGAGTTATTAATATACAAAGTTACTATTTCCTCCAACCCGAGGTTTCGCCTTGCTTGGTATTGCTTAACCGCAACAATTGTGGTGACTGTTGTTCTACTCTGTTTCCAGGTCCAGGCATTTTTGTAGTTAAAATACTATATTTTTTGAATGATTTTATTTTACGCCGACTCCAACACCTTTTAAATTTACCGACACAGCCGACATCGAAACTCTAACCCTGGTTATTATAGAGAAAGTCTCGTAAACAAGAATTCAAGGAAGACTTCAAAACCTCACACGACTAACTAGCAGACAATTGATAGAGTGCAGCTCCTTAACTACTGCGATTTATTAGTGAGGAGTCATTTTTTCCAAAATTCCAATTCACCGGCCTTTATTTTAACAATATTTCATTTCAATACAAATGTAAATAATTTAAGTAATTATTGTTTAATTAAAATTTTCCATCTTTTACGAATGAATAATTATTCTCAATTGAGAAAATGATTTTGCGATGCATGAACTTTCTAATTAAGCTTGTTAAAATGAGACTTGGAATAGGCCCAGAGGTGTTTAAATGATAATGCGGTTTGTTTCATTATATGTATTTATTGCTGGGTGATCGCTCAAGGCCTGTTGCCTCTTCTCTCTTCTTGCTGTGATTAATCAGCTTCCTTTCAGCAAGTTACATTTGTCTTCATTTGCGCCCTCCACTTGAGACAGCAATTAGCTCACAGTCCAATTGACATCCCTGAACCGACGTCTTTTTATTAACAACAGAATCCATTTTTCAAATGAAAATATTATTATTATTATTATTTTAAGCTAATCAACAAAAAAATATTGAAAAATCCTAATTTGAGTAATCTGCAAAAGAAATGTGACAAAAAAATACCACATTTTGTTTTCGTATCGTTCTAACTATTTACTAAATGTATCTATTAAAATAAGACAACCATTTATAAAATATCTCGAGATATATTTTGGGATTTTTAAATTGGGACTTTAAGGGCCCCTTATATAAAATTGTTGTTTATAATTTTTCCAAATTTTAGGCCCTGAGCTGCGTCCAAAGAAGGATTTTATTGAATATGTTTGTTGGGTTGTTTAACATACAAATACACACCTATTCTTCTCAAAAATTTATATTTTTCACTTCCAGGTCAAAACGTATAATCATGGACATATTTCCGAAAAGGCGGTTTAGGGCATGGGGCGGCAAATTTTAGGAGCCCCAATTTGTGAAGAAAACTGCTTATTTATATACAAATAAATTTAATACTAACCCCATAGACCAGTGGTTTCCAAACTTTATGTTACCACGCCTCCCTTAAAAATATTTAATCTTATGACGCCTCCCCCCCCCCCCATTTTATAAAATAATACAAAAACAAAAATTTTTAATGTAAATTTATATAAAAATATTTTTTTTATTTATTCTTATTTATATTAAAACTAGCAATCATTTGGAAAATTGGTCCTGGGGGCCAATATTAGCGCCTCCCCTTAGACTAGTCCGCGCCTCCCTAGGGAGGCCAAAGAAGGATTTTATTGTTGCTGTTAAAAAAAAAAAGGTAAAAAATAAAAAAACAATTTTTTTTCAATGACACCTACACTCCCCTTCCTTTCAGCAGCTTATATTCTCCCTCTGCCCTTAGTGAACTACAAAATATTTAAATTCATATTCAAAAGAATCGTTTTTTGCAGTCAAATTATTTGTTTCTATCATTTTTTTTTTCAACGATAAAATGCATAATAATTACCTTTAATAAGACTCTCAAGAGGGTGTGTTGGCTGACAGAGTGGTCAGGGTCGGTTACACTATAATATAGTGAACCAAAAAATAAATATAGGACTATATTAATTATTCACTTTAAATCACTTAAAACACAACTCGCCTGCAGCCCGGCAACGCGCTCGACTCGACTGAACGAGAAACTTGTCTCTCTCTTTCTATTGGAATAAAATAGATGAAAATAACAATTCCCTTTTTATTAAAAGTAAAAAAATACCTTTTGCTCTAATCTAACTATATTTAGAGTTCGAAAAGAATGTCAACAAGTGATTTGGAATATTCCAAGGCCTTTATTTAATCAGCCCTTCATCCCCCCTAATCAAAATAATAATCAACTCTATTTTTTAGAATGTTTTCTATTTATTTGGCTTCGATTTAGCTAAAAAAAATTAAATTTTTTTTTTTTTTTAAATTTTTCAACCCCTTATCCAATCCTAATAAATAAAATAATTAACAATGCTATTGCCTTTGGCGAGCTTCGCGTCTAGTCAGAAAAAAATTAAAACCCTGAAAAACTTCCCTGGATCCGTCTTTGGGTTTAACACATATTATAATTTTCTAGAATGAATTTTACTTTAGGCCAGTGGTTTCAAAACTATGTTACAACGCCTCCCTTAAAAATATTTAATCGTATGACGCCCCTTTATTTATTCATATTTATTATTTTAATTAAAAACTCCGTCCCAGAATCTTCTAAATTATTTTATTATTTTATTTATAAAACTAGCAATCATTTGGAAAATTGATCTTGGTGGCCAATATTCACGCCTCCCCTTAGACTAGTCCGCGCCTCCCTAGGGAGGCACCCCTCACAGTTTGGAAAACGCTGCCATAGACTGAGTATGTCAAACTGAAAATAATTTGATGTTGAAAATGTATTATAGGTAATGAGACGTCCACCCCACCGGCGTGCTAGGGTGTTTCTCAGTGTTGGGGTGGTTGAAGAGGGGTGGGCGGCAAATGCCTAAATACGCCCCTACGTATATTAAGTTATAATTAAATTATTATCATTTTAAGATTAATTAATAAACAATCAGGATTCTGAAATCAATCAAGAATCATCGTGGAAAAAATTAATAAATAAAATGTAAATGAGTAAATAATGATAGATGAAGCTAATTATGAATTACCAATTGAAATGAGACGAGTTGAATGTAGATTAATAGATGCGATCTCGTTAAGTTGTAGATCCCATTGCCGGGAAACGTGACAGAGGTTATTATACACGACCTGGTTCATTTTCAAATAACTACCTTACTCTCTCTCAGTTTGATGTACTAAATTGTTATGGAAATTAATTTATAACGCTATTTTTTCTCTAGCCCCCAAAAAAAAAAACAACACTATTTCTGAGAATGAATTAGATAATTTGTTCGTGATTAAAAAAAATTTTACATAAAAGAAAAAAAATAGTATGTTTCGATAGCAAAAATGAATAATAAATAGAAGATTATTTTTTATAAGGGTAGGAGTTACTTTTAATTAAAGTCTGACTAAATTTATATTTAGATAGTGTACAAAAATAAATAAACAAATGCTAATAAAACATAACAAAAAAAAAATCTGTCTCTCTCGTTCCTCAGAAATTACCCAAAATGAGTCCAACTTTAACAATACAAATTTTTTTTTCCAGACACCCTAAAAGAGTTTTTCCAAAATAAAATTTAACACCACCTTCATACTACGATATATATAGAATCGACTATATAGCCTACCTCTCGTTTTTATATACAGTGAAAAAAAAAACCTCTGGTAATATGGATAGTGAAGAAGATTATTGAATTAAATAAATTGGCCACCAGCCCTCGCCATTAGCTCAGAGATAAAGGTATCGCTTCATGTCTAAATGACCGTACTCCCCATTCAAATGGATTAAAATTTATTTAAATTATTTTAGCTACCAATTATTTAATAAAAATGAACGAAATTTAAATGACTTTCGATGATGACAAAGACTTAAAAAAAGAATAGCAAACAAATTTGCAACTGAATAAATAAATATGAGAAAAATTCAGAAATGAAATTATTTTTATAAAAAAACTAATCGCGTTTTTCCATACTCAGAACAAGCAAATGTCATCATAAAATTACTGAGTATATTATTTAAAGTTTTTTTTATTAAAGAGAAAATATTTGTAAATTGATGAAAATTTTTAATGGCTAGTTCTTAGGAAAAACACAAAAAGCATTCAAAACTTGGATGGAAAAATTATTCTGGTACGCTATAATTATAAAGAATAATGAATTTCGAAATAGAAATATAATTTGTTGAATTTTTAAAATCTTGTCTTATGACATTTTTTTTTTTTTTGAACTGCATAAATAAAAAATAATTGTTGCAAAGCAGACAGTTTGAATGATTGAAAGAAAAGAGATTGTAGACAGGCCATATTTTTGTTTAAATTTAGATAAAATTGGATTATATATATATACGTATATGAAAGTATATATAACATGAATCTAATGAATAGATGAAAGGGAAAGAGAGAGATCAAGTGAGAGTTTCATCGGAGAAAGAGTTATATATCTCTCCGAAAGATGAATTATTATATTATTATCATATTCTATTAAATTCCTTTATTTCAAATTCATGAGTATTAAAAGATAATAGTACTTTAATTGATATGAATATATAAAGAAATAAGAGAGAGAGGGATGGATTATCAAGAGGTAATAAAAAAATCGGATGCAGGAACTAAAAAAAAAGTAATAAATAATCATGATTTAAAAAGGATATTATAATAAAAATTTGAATATTTGTTTAAATGTGAATGTAAATTGTATGTATAGTTATGCTCTAGCAGTGGCGGACTGGTGGTTGACAAATTTTTATTTTAATCGTTAAAAGAAACATCAATTTATGATATAAGTTTAATTACTGAATAAATACCAATTTCTATACTAATAATCATAAGTACCAATTACTTAAATAAATAAAAAAAAAAATATGTTTAATTAATTTTGAACTCTTTTACAAAATGTATATAGCCATAGGCGCCGGAACTGGGGGGGGGGCAGGGTACATTGCCCCCTCCTGGCATCCTACAGGGGGGGGGGGCAAAATTTCTTTTTTATTTCATTTATTTTTAAAAATGATATATTCTTACTTTTGAAAAATAAAATCTTCAAAATTAAAAAAAATTAAAAGAGTAAGAAATTCATTTTTTTTCCAAATTTTTTGATAAAATCACTACCAAATTTTTTAAAATTTTAATTTTATTAAAATTGTGATTTTATTTAAAAGTTTTAAAGTTTTATAGTAGATTTGTTTTTGTTTTATACTATTTAAACATATTAAATTATTTTAATTTTCTAAAAAAATTTTTGCCCCACCCTGATTCAAATTCGTTCCGGCGCCCCTGTATATAGCCCCCCTCCTCAAGTGACGCCCCCTACCCCCAACTGTCGCGCTACGCCTCTGCGCGACCCAGTTCCAATCATCCGCGGCCCACGGGTTGGGAACCACTGATCTATAAAATAGAGGCCGAATTTTTTTTAAATATCTTTTATTTAATGTGATTAATCTAAAAAAAAATTTTTCGAAGATCAAAAAAAGGGCTTCTATAAGTTGTAGATATTTTAAATAGGTTTAATAAAAAAAAAAATGAGGTCGATAGCTTCAAAATTGTGGCCGTTGGAACCCCTCAAAATCAGCTTATCGAGATATTTTTTGAATTTATTTATTTATTACGGCTAACTTGGAAATGAATTAACTTTTAAAAGATTTTAAAACATCCCTAATGAGTAAAAAAAAAAAAAAAAATTAGGCAATAATATAAGTTAAGCTATCATTAATAATGAAAAAAAAAATGGAATTGAATTTTACTAACATTTTTTTTTTCTTTGCATAATACACTCACTACAATATGAAAAAATGCAATGGATGGTAAAAAAGGAAAGTTCATTTTAGAGAGAGAAAAAAGAATCAGTTAAAAATTTAAAAGGTATCCGTGAGAAGTAACAAGTATCCTTGTCTCAGCGGGATTAACCAAGAGATAATATTCTGTTATATAATTTTTTAATATTTCCTTTAAAAAAAAAAAATTTGTGAATGTAACAAATTTATAAAGGAAACAAGGATAATTAGATTTTAAAATAGACTCATATTGATTGAAACAAAACAAAAGAGGTTTGTATTTCAGTTAAATATAGAATATTTAGATGTTCTTATAGAAATGGAATAAAATTGAATCTTGAAGAAAGGAGGCGTGGCAAATGTATAAACCGGGAGGGTACCCCCAGGGAGCTATAAAAGACCCACCGTCATCGGTTACTGGCATATATCAATTCAATTTTGGACTGTAATTTGCCAATCGAGATATCGTGCGATAGCCAGTCAGCCACTTTGTCCTAATGGAACATATGGGACAAACAGGATATGCATGTAAAAATAACAAAAGAAAAAGGAAGAAGGGGAATGGGGGTGAGTGAAAAAAAAATTCATTGCCCCCAAAACACAACACGGCATTTTATTTCTGCTCTTGCGTTCCTTGCTTTTGTATTCAAGATTTTTTAATATTTATCTAATGTAAATTTTATACTGGAATTTGCCCTTAACTTTGACCATTGTATTTTTTTTTTTTTTATTTTGGAGGGAGAAAAAGACAAATTGCTATGACTCTCTCTTTTTTATTCATGATTTATGTGTTTGTGGAGTGTGTGAAGTAAAATCTGCCATCTATGGCTTATTTCCTTTTTCTTTTTATTAATAAAAATATGAATTGCTTTAAAAAAAGGGAGGAGCGAAAGCCAAAAAGAGCTAAAATTCATATATGAAAATAAATCCGCTTTTAAATAGAGCAACTACAATTAAAGAGGAAAAAAACTAAAGTGAAACTTTTTTATAAGATATATAAATTTCATTGATAAAGTGAAAACATTTATCATGATTTTCTTTCAATAAATTTAATTTTCTTTTAGTGTTTTAAGGGGGCACTGGAGCGAAGTGTTTACGCATGTTTTTCCCGATAAGATGGCGTTGTGTGTTATAAAAAGTATGCCCTAAAATCAAGTAATTCAAAAATTTGCCAAGAGATGTCAGAATGGTAGCTAATAATATTTAATGCATTTGGTTGATTTTCATTGATCTTTTAACAATAAATACGCCCCCGAGTTTGGCGTAGTAGGTAGCGTGCCTACCTCCTATACCAAACGTCGCGGGTTCGAACCCAGGCAGTCCGATGATTTTATTTAAGCCATTTGGATACCAGATGGCTTAAATAGAAATGCCTGAACCCCCAATATATATATTACTTCAACGGTTATCGTCTAAAAGTCTTAAATGGCCTGAGTTGCCGAAAAGACTGTGTGAATGTGTGTGTGAATGAGAAAAAAGTGTGAATGCTTTTTTTATAAAAAAAACAAAAAAAAAACAATAAATACTTCATAAATGTTATTATATATTATATTTCTTTTATAAAAGCATAAAAATATATAAGTATAGGCCAGATATAGACCAAAAGGGGATCAGCTGTTAGACTAGCCTGCCATCTATTGCAAGAATGCTGAACTAATTTGACAGTTGATTTTTTAAATAAATCATCTAAGCTAATGCCCACGGGGCGTGGTGTAGAGGTTAGCGTGCTAACCTCATATACCAAACGTCGCGGGTTCGGACCCCAGGCAGTCCGATGATTTTATTTTAGACCCCCCCCCCGAATTTAAAATTCTTCTATTTCTTCAAATATGAACATGCTTTTTTGGATTTAAAATTCTTGAGTAAATATCTTTCAAGTGGTTTAAAGTTTTTTTTTTAGCCCCCCCCCCCCGAATTTAAAATTCTTCTATTTCTTCAAATATGAACATGCTTTTTTGGATTTAAAATTCTTTAATAAATATCTTTCAAGATGTTTTAAATTTTTTTTTACCCCCCCCCCTCCCCGAATTTTTTGTTCTTCTATTACTTCAAATATGAACATTTTTTTTTTTTTAAATATCTTTCAAGTGGTTTAAAGTTTTTTGTGTAATGCCTCCCCCCCCCCAATTTTTTATTCTTATATTTCTATGTGATGTGTCTCTTAACCATATTCGATTTTTTGCCCATACCATGAAAACCGTTGGTTTTACTAAAGAATGTTAAAGGACTTTTTCTTAGTAAATTTAATGCTCTTCAAAAAATTACTGATAAACTTTTTTTGTTGGACTAACGTTCTAGGAGTTACAGATGTTAATAGTCAAATTTAGGGGAATTGATGAACTTTAGGGCCGATGAGGCAGGTCTTATCGTTATCCGATCGAGCTCAAACTTTCTCAATCTACTTTTTACACCAATTGTCAACTTTTAAGAGGTTCCCGCCGAAAATACAGCCAAAACAATTTTCTCCCCTTATACCTTACAACCATCCTAATGAACATGCTTTTTTGGGTTTAAAATTACTGAATAAATATTTGCCGAAGAAGCGAAAATGCAGTCCATATATGTAGGAATGAAAATAATTTTTCTGGTACGGTTAAATGTGGCCAGAATATAGACATCATAGCTGGTATGATCCAAATACGCCTTACAAAATGATCCTGTATTACAAAAGAGCGCTTTTTTAAGTAAGTACTTTACAGCTATTTACTTTTTCTGTAATTGGCCCTTTATTTAACACAATAAATAAAGAAATAAATTATTTAGTTACTACTTATCTTCGTGATAGTAATAAATTCATATCATTTTATAATTTGCAAATTACGTTTATTACCTTTTCGAAATTCTATTTTTAAGAGCATTAAATTCTCATTTTGGAGTTTTTTTTTTTTATATTCACTTTTTAAAGTGTTGAGATATCAATTTGTTTTTGCGGTAAAGAAGAATCGAAACATTGAGAATTGACCACGAGTTAAGAACGTTTAAGGTCCGTGAATTTCAGGTTTTCAACGATGGCCGTCCAAGAAACATGCTCGCATCTACCAAATTTGCCCGCCGAAGGCGGGCAATTGCTCGCCGAAGGCGAGCAAAGCTCGCCGGTAGGCGAGCTTGGGGGGTCCAGGGGGCGAAGCCCCTGGCTAGCGCAAGGTTCGCCGAAGGCGAACCTTGCGGCTAGTATACAAATAAATTTAATACTAACCTCATAGACCAGTGGTTTCGAAACTTTATGTTACCACGCCTCCCTTAAAAATATTTAATCTTATGACGCCTCCCTCCCCCCATTTTATAAAATAATACAAAAACAAAAATTTTTAATGTAAATTTATATAAAAATATTTTTTAAATATCTTTTATTTAATGTGATTAATCTAAAATATTTAATGCATTTGGTTGATTTTCATTGATCTTTTAACAATAAATACGCCCCCGAGTTTGGCGTAGTAGGTAGCGTGCCTACCTCCTATACCAAACGTCGCGGGTTCGAACCCAGGCAGTCCGATGATTTTATTTAAGCCATTTGGATACCAGATGGCTTAAATAGAAATGCCTGAACCCCCAATATATATATTACTTCAACGGTTATCGTCTAAAAGTCTTAAATGGCCTGAGTTGCCGAAAAGACTGTGTGAATGTGTGTGTGAATGAGAAAAAAGTGTGAATGCTTTTTTTATAAAAAAAAAACAAAAAAAAAACAATAAATACTTCATAAATGTTATTATATATTATATTTCTTTTATAAAAGCATAAAAATATATAAGTATAGGCCAGATATAGACCAAAAGGGGATCAGCTGTTAGACTAGCCTGCCATCTATTGCAAGAATGCTGAACTAATTTGACAGTTGATTTTTTAAATAAATCATCTAAGCTAATGCCCACGGGGCGTGGTGTAGAGGTTAGCGTGCTAACCTCATATACCAAACGTCGCGGGTTCGGACCCCAGGCAGTCCGATGATTTTATTTTAGACCCCCCCCCCGAATTTAAAATTCTTCTATTTCTTCAAATATGAACATGCTTTTTTGGATTTAAAATTCTTGAGTAAATATCTTTCAAGTGGTTTAAAGTTTTTTTTTTAGCCCCCCCCCGAATTTAAAATTCTTCTATTTCTTCAAATATGAACATGCTTTTTTGGATTTAAAATTCTTGAGTAAATATCTTTCAAGTGGTTTAAAGTTTTTTTTTAGCCCCCCCCCCCCCCCGAATTTAAAATTCTTCTATTTCTTCAAATATGAACATGCTTTTTTGGATTTAAAATTCTTGAGTAAATATCTTTCAAGTGGTTTAAAGTTTTTTTTTTAGCCCCCCCCCCCCCGAATTTAAAATTCTTCTATTTCTTCAAATATGAACATGCTTTTTTGGATTTAAAATTCTTTAATAAATATCTTTCAAGATGTTTTAAATTTTTTTTACCCCCCCCCCCTCCCCGAATTTTTTGTTCTTCTATTACTTCAAATATGAACATTTTTTTTTTTAAATATCTTTCAAGTGGTTTAAAGTTTTTTGTGTAATGCCTCCCCCCCCCCCAATTTTTTATTCTTATATTTCTATGTGTGAATGAGAAAAAAGTGTGAATGCTTTTTTTATAAAAAAAAAAACAAAAAAAAAACAATAAATACTTCATAAATGTTATTATATATTATATTTCTTTTATAAAAGCATAAAAATATATAAGTATAGGCCAGATATAGACCAAAAAGGGGATCAGCTGTTAGACTAGCCTGCCATCTATTGCAAGAATGCTGAACTAATTTGACAGTTGATTTTTTAAATAAATCATCTAAGCTAATGCCCACGGGGCGTGGTGTAGAGGTTAGCGTGCTAACCTCATATACCAAACGTCGCGGGTTCGGACCCCAGGCAGTCCGATGATTTTATTTAAGCCATTTGGATACCAGATGGCTTAAATAGAAATGCCTGAACCCTAATATATATAAATTCATAAATAACGGTTATCGTAAATGTCTTATATGGCCTGAGCTGCCGAAAAGACAGTGTGAATGTGTGTGTGAGTGTGAGTGTGAATGAGAAAAAAGTGTGAATGTTTAAAAAAAAAAAAAAAAATCTAAGCTTATTTTAAAAATTTCTTAATTAATATATGATTAATAATAACAATAAATTCATTTTTAAATTAAAAAAAAATTAAAGATTATTGGGACTGATTGTTTTTTTGTATTTGCTTGATAACAAAAAAATTAATTACGATAATTTTTTAATAAGCCATTAAAAAAATTATAGCTCGATGTCCCAATAATCTCTTATGAATTTAATTCATTTAAAAAAAAAAACCGCATTGAAAAATTCCTTATAATAGTCTAGTTTATTTTAAAAAGTACGTTTAGACGTCGCTCCTGAACCCCCTTAAATATGCAAATAAAAAAAAAAAGTAGTGAAAGATTACGTGTAAAATTTAAATATAAATAAAATGTTTTTAATAATTTTACCATAACGTGTTAAAACAAAAATACATCAAAGCAATTTTCAACTAAAAGTAACGAATTCTCCCTCCCTCTCTCTCTATATATATGGAAATGTTTTATTTAATATGATTGTTTTAAAATTCTTTTCATTTTAATATTATTTGTAATATTAACAAACTCTTAAAAGTTGAGCAGTTAAATTCCCCCACTCTCTTTTCTTTCTCTTTTTGCAAACCTCTCAAAGTAATTTTTTCATTTTTGCCAGTAGCAATCATCGTCAACTCATTCATTTTTTTACTTTCTCGTACCCCTATATATGAAATATATAGAGAGAGAAAGTATTGGTTTCATGTCAAAAATTCGATGTCGAGATTTTGATGGATCTTCACGTTTTGAGGTCCCCTGAATCCAAAAAAGTGGTTTTCGCGACATGGTCTGTCTGTCTGTCTGTCTGTCTGTCTGTCTGTCTGTCTGTCTGTCTGTGTGTGTGTGTGTGTGTGTTCAATTTTAAGCATGAAGGAATTGAGCTATGAGGCTGAAATTTTATATTTAAGTTAAACACCCCCCGGGACCGACAAAATAAGCTTTTAATCAAAATCGGCCAAAAAGTACTAGTACTTTACTGATGTACTTTTTCAGTTTTTTTCGATTTTCTCAAAATTCGCTCTAACGATTTTGATTAAAATTCAAAAAATCAATTATTTTTTAGATGCTCTTTCAAATGTATATTCTCGTTTTGCCCTCAAAATTGTTTGAAGCACACTTTACTCTTGTGCTTCATAGGAAAGATAGGAGAAATAAATGGTTGCCATGGTAACCGAATTTAAATCTTTTTCTTTTTATTAGATTAAAAATCAATTATTATTTAAACGCCCATTTTTTTTTTTTCGGAGAAAACATATCTCTCTCTCTCACAAAACTATCTTCTCTCTTTCTACGCGTTTTAAATTTTTCTACCTTATCTTCGCATTTGACCAATGTTAATTTCCTTTAGGGATTTGTATGTTAATTTCGATTCAAAAGGGGGTCCCCTTTGGAACTTTTTACGCATTTAAAATTTTTTTTTCCAATTCTTATGAAATTTTGTATTTATTTACGAATCTATATTGTGTATAAAATGTCCAAATATGAGATTAAAATTTTGAAAAATAACCATAGTTTATTTCAAGCTAATCAACATTTAAAATGCAAGTTTGAAACTAAGGTGCTATGGAAAACTAAATATATCTCGACACAAAAAATCTGGTGTGACCAGCACAGTGCACAACTTTCTCTTACCGAAGGGTAAGAGAAAGTTGTGTGCTGTGCGCCAGTCACACCAGATTTTTACTTTTTTCTAACTAACAAGTCGAACTTGTGGTATAAACCATATAACTCTTATAAGAAGTTTTATCCCTCTTCCTTCTTTTTTTATTCTTTTATTTTTTTTTTTATTTTACACGAAGATTACCTTTGAAAGCAACCAACAGCTTTACGACCCTTAAATCTATAGAAAACAAGTTACACACTCTCTATTAGTCACAGATTTAGAATAAACATACGCCTGTGTTAAAATTTCAAGAAAGTTTCAATTAATGTATAAATTATGTCACTTTGATAGGGAGAATATATCATCGATTTAAATTAATAAACAGTGTGTACAATATATGATTTAAAAAAAAAATCGATGTGTGATTTAATTTAGGTTACATCCACGTGTCTAAATAAATAACATCTCAATCACTAGGTAAAATTTAATTTCAAAATAAAAATGAATAATTTATAAGATAAAAAATAAATCTTATTTATTAGGCCGTGGATATATTTATTAAATTAAAGGGAATTATTCTTGTGATCAATCAAAAAAGTGTATGTTGAGATCACAGGAGATAAATACGTTATAGAGGTCATTAAAATAAAATAGCCGAAAATTGATTAGTTTTTTTTCTTCATTAAAAATGTTAATGAATTTGTTCTAAATGTAATAGAATAAAAAAGAAAAAAAAGAAATATTTCTATGTGTGGGAAGGAAACCCGCCTACCAGAAAAAAATTACTAAATAATAAATTATTAACTATATCTTTTTTTTATTCCAAGATAGGAATTAATTTCAATTTATATTTATATTTATTAGCTCATAAAAAAGTAGGTTCCATCGGGATTTGAACCTTGGATCTGCAGATATGTCCTCAGCAGGAATATTACGAGAACACAACACCGCACTCGACTACTTAATAGATCTCTCTTACTACTACCAATTTTGTTATAATATATATTTAAAATTTTTATTCTACTTTATTTATTTGGAATAATCAAGAAACCAATTCAAATCAAATTTGAGAATAGAAAATCAGTCAAAAAATACTATTATTTTACAAACAATAATCTTTTTAGAATTGCTGATTAAAATCCATTTTTTTAGGTAAACGTTTAAATATACAAATGTAAAAATGTTTGGAAAACCAAGTGAACATTTTTTTTTTTTGATAATCTATCTTTAATAAATGTATAATTAATTAAAAAAGATTTAGGGGAGAGAGGGGGAATGGCGCTCACTTAAGGAAAACATGGTGTATCTTTTAAATCATTTATTATAAATTCAAATTAAGATGGGTAATAAAGTCTTTAATTATCGAGTAATCAACAATTTAACACCAAAAGCATATATCTTTGACCTACTAGTAGTAGTGAACCAATATTAAAAAAACATGTTTGAGCGGCATTGCCCCTGGCTTTGGGTAATGCCGCTCAGGGCATGGGGTAATAACGCTCAAACATGTTTTTTGGAATATAACATGTAAGATACATTTTAATTAAAGAAATATTTATGAGATCAATCTTATACAATAAAAGTAAAGTCTACAATCACAAATTAGCATCAATTATTCCCATTTGGACGTAAGATTAGCCTTTTTCAATATAACAAATAGAGTAAAGTCTCGATGTGAAATCAACTTCAATTATTATAATTATAATATAAACTAATTACTATTATTAGAGGTAACACAAATTAGAAATAGAAATATTTTATTTTTGGACACTTAAATCACAGATATATCCATCTGGCGAATCCCACACTGAACACATAGCATGAGCCCACATTCCACAGATGGCGCAGCAATACCACAACTCGTTATTTTTTTCCAATTTCTTCGCAAATAATACTTTTGTTATAATTTTCATCATCCACATTCAATTCATCATCACTGTCATCGTCACAAAGCTGCTCTTCATCTTCACAGTCTGAAAAACTTTCTAAGGGGTAATGGCGCTCAGATGAGCGGTATTACCCCCAAACGGTAGTTTTATAATTAATTTGAAATAAAAAAAAATCATTTGCAATTGTTGAAAATTGATTACATTATCACAGAATAGAATAGTTTTATTGTCAGAAAAGTAAAATTAAAAATTTAATAAGCATTAAAATTTTGGACTTATCGTCAAAAAACACGACACCGAAAATTAGGATCAGTGCGGCCACAAAACGGAAGAAACTCACTTCACGGTCACATGACGCAAGCTGACTGTCCTTTTTGCATTGTTGCCTGTTAGAGACCCCCCTCCCCTTGCATTTCACGCTCCGTGGCGATTTGCCTAAGTTTTTATTTTTGACCAAGTTACAGGGGGTGAGCGCCATTACCCAGTGAGCGCCATTACCCCTCTCTCCCTAATTTGTATTAATCACAATAAAACTTCACGTTAAAAAAAATTTTTAAATTGAATTTTTCCAAATTTTCGAAAAAAGAGTTCAGAATATTTTTGTTGTGAATTAATTTGAATATTAATAAAGGGCCGGGCTCAGCCGAGCGCACAACTTTGGTCCGATGTTTTACAGATTATGGTATCATTTTACTCGGGAGAAAGTCTAGTTTCTGAATGTATAAAAAAACATTTATGGGTTTAAAGGTGTAAAAAAAATATTGCCACCCCTTAGAACCCCCCTAATGGTCCGACGTTTACCAAAAGCTTTTCAGTTCTTGGCCTCTACCATAGTTTATGTGTACAAAATTTCAAACAATTTAATAAATAGTTATTGAGTTTTCGTTGACGAAAAAATTACCACAATATACACAGACACACAGACATCATTCCAAAAACTACTTGTTTCGGATTCAGGGGACCTCAAAACGCACTTTGGCAGCTTAAGTTCATTTTCGATTTTTTTACGATTACATAACTTAATTGTCCAACCTACGGTTGTTAAGTAAAGTTATAAATGTATATGGAAATATTTCAATAGTTGTAAGTAAGTATGAAGTGCAATAAAAACCACATTGTCCAATCTAGAAATGTGTTTAATACATTATTGTATTTTAATGAAAATTTTGAGATTTTAGCAAGACACTTTTTATCTCGCTGCTTAATCACGTTCATCAATTTGGTAAAAAAATTGACTTTGCATTAGAATTTTTTTGTCTAAAATTGTTTTATAAATTTCATCAATATACTGTATAAACAATTCATTTTCTATATAAATATTCGTTTATTAGCTTTTTGTTTGATAACACCTTGCGTTTGAATTTCATAATAAACGAAATGCGTATCATAATGCGTACATACACCCTCCTCCTTTTGAGGCCCGGGATCGAATTCTTTGATAAGGAGAGAGTAGAAGAGCAAAATGAAGGTCGACAAGAGAGAGAGTTAAACAAACATACAAATAGCAAATTAATATTTATTATTTCATCATAACGTATAATTATAATTAAATATCGTCGTATATCTCTCCTTTTGTCGTCCTCATCCTGAGGGTTGGCTTTAAATGAAACATAACATTGCAAGCCCAAGAGAATATCTTTGCCGAGGACAAAAGAATTTCACTTGTAACACAGATTAAAACAATAAATCAACTTAAAAAAAATTTTTTTTACAGCTATGTTTTTTTTTTTTTTAGAGAAAATTTTAAAAAAATTCGCCAACTAAACAAAATAACTAACAAATATATGGACCTGCTCTGACTGTTTTATTTTAAATAATATAAATACTTGAGCCAACAATTTTAATAAAGTTAGGATTAATTTTATTTTTATTTTTTTCTATTTAACACAAAAAGATTTTAGGAAATTTTTTATGAATAATAAATATTATACCGGTGTTATGAAGCTATTAAAAGAACAGAGAGAGAGAGAGAGATAAAATTTGATATTTGGAACGTAAGCTCTATTTTTTAAACTCATTCGTTGATGGCAAAATTTGATATATTTCTAGAATGGAAGACACACATGTAAAGATTCCCACCGAAAAGCGCAAATTCTGCAAATGGAATCGTTACACGTGTGGCCCTTTTGATCCCGGGGAATGTAGATTACTGTCTGAAGAAGGTATAAAAGACCACCCCCACTCCCGGGCGAGATCATTTCTCTCTCAACCGAAGTATCAGACTGTATTAATATAATAAACATAAATTTAAAAAATTACAACACTTTTACTGAAAACTCCCACAAAATTCCCCGAGAAGGCAACATACAACACCTGTGCAAAGCGACTTACAACACCGGATTAAATTCTTCCTCTGGAGATTTCAGGTTAATGAGACAAATATGTTGTGATTTTGTAAGTTAGCTTTTGATTTTCTTTATTAGGACTCATCTTCTTGCTATTTAACCACTCCAATGTAGGCCTTCCTTAATAGTTATCTGTGCTTTTCAGTTTCATCATATCTGATTCATATAAGAAAAATAATTTATATTAGAGGAGAAGGTCCAAATTTCGGCTACTTTTCGTTTACTTTTTTTGTTATAACTTTTGTTAGAATGAATATTATTAACTTTAACCATGATAAAATTGTACATTCAAAGGTTTTCTCTCGATAAACTATTTTAAAAGCTTTAAAATACCTTTATTTTAATTTTTTTTTTATCACTTAAAAAAATATTCAAAATCACAAATTTTGAGATGTGGTCTAAATTTGCCAGGCCAAATAAACTAGAATAAAACAATAAAATATGTACAAATATTTAACTCAAGATCAAGGGCGGATCCAGAGGAGTTTCTCGGGGAGGGGGGTAATCTGGGTGTGAATGGTCGCACAATCACACAATTTTTTTTTCTTTAATTTCAAGTAATTTAAAGGCACATTCTATACTTGTTTCCCAGAATATGAAATAGTAAATCAAATTTTTTAGTATTAATTTTTAAAATTTTACATTAAAAATACATTTTTTCCTGAGAAGTTGTTTTGCATACTATCGCGGCTACATTGCAGCATCTCCTCACACTGATTACAGCACTAGTCAGAATTTGGACCCCAGCCGAAATTTGGACCTTCTCCTCTAATAAATAAATAAATAATTTATTAAAACCGCATTAATCCTGATGAAGGAAGGCGTTGGGCTCTCGAAACGTCGACTACATAGAAATAAATTGGGCCTGAAAGTACCCCAATACAAGCATTATCTATTTATCTATAGGAACCGTTGAACTTTAAATATACTTTTTGAAATGAAACTTCTTTAACACAAGATAGAACAAGTTCGATTTACGAGAGTGAAAGTGTTACAAAACGCTGCATTTCTCCCTTACCCCCTCTATTTTCACTCTGAGGAGCTAATAAGATAAAACTTCGCTCAGAGGCCCACATCTTGTGGGTACGTGGATGGCGACCACGAGCTGCCCGAGCTGGGGTAACAGGAAATTAGACGAATGAATAAGGACTGTATGAATGAATTTCGATGTATATAGTGTTAAGAAGCGATTAGACTCAACCAGTGGCGTTTGGGGGGGGGAGGGGGGATTTGCCCCAAGAGCTCTGATCTTTTTTAAATTTTATAATATTCAAAACAAAATATTTCAAAATATACAGTAATCAATAAATAAAAAAGCAATAGGTCTTAAATTTTTTTTTTTTTTTTTTTAATAATTTTTTAAGAAAATTTAATTATTAAATTGATCCATGAATGAATAAGTCTGATATTTTTCAGATTAATTTTTGAAGCGCTAATCCAATAGTTTCTTTCTATAGATTATTTTATATCTAATAGGTAAGAAAATTCTATAATCGTGAAAAAAAACACTAACAAGTAGGAACCGACCGAATATTCGGTTTCGGTTACGGTTTCGGCCAGTTTCGGCCAAAAATCATGGTTTCGGCCGTAGTTTCGGTTTCGGCCAAAAAGTGGCCGAACCTTTCGGCCGGCCGAAACCAGAGTCTGAAAAAATGGGATGAGACTCGCATGCAAAAAAAAAAAAGGTCAAATAATTTGCACTTGTAGTCCAGTCAAATTTCACATTAAATTCGCAAACGCGAAATAACGCTGCATTTTTGGTATGTTATTTTGACCCCTTAGGAGAGTGTGAAACCACATTTTGCAATCAAAAAAAAGTTGTGCTACCTGCATAATACGAGAAAAATTTCAAAATTTTCGGACATTTTTCAGTTTTTGCAGTTTAATTAAAAAAATATGGGCTTTTGACATTAGTTGTTATTATCATTTTTAAAGTGCATTAAATTTCAAACAATTGAAGCCAAACCACACCTTCGTAAGTTTAATAGTTTTTGAGATATGATGCAATTTCATGTAGGGCTATTTAAAACTTGTATTATTGGAATTTTTTGTTTTTTTAAGTTTATAGGAGAACTATAAGAGCTAATGACCCCGTTTTGCTCTTAAATGAAAGGTAATTAAATGTGCTAAAACTCAATTTATCACAACTTTTCTCTTAGCATGAGCCGTTATGTCGATATTGGGCTTAAAACACAACAGAAATTTTAGAATTTTTAATTTTATTTATGTTTAAAGCCAAATATCGACATAACGGCTCATGCTAAGAGAAAAGTTGTGATAAATTGAGTTTTAGCACATTTAATTACCTTTCATTTAAGAGCAAAACGGGGTCATTAGCTCTTATAGTTCTCCTATAAACTTAAAAACAAAAATTCCAATAATACAAGTTTTAAATAGCCCTACATGAAATTGTATCATATCTCAAAAACTATTAAACTTACGAAGGTGTGGTTTGGCTTCAATTGTTTGAAATTTAATGCACTTTAAAAATGATAATAACAACTAATGTCAAAAAGCCCATATTTTTTAATTAAACAGCAAAAACTGAAAAATGTCCGAAAATTTTGAAATTTTTCTCGTATTATGCAGGTAGCACAACTTTTTTTGATTGCAAAATGTGGTTTCACACTCTCCTAAGGGGTCAAAATAACATACCAAAAATGCAGCGTTACTTGGGGTTTGCGAATTTAATGAGAAATTTGACTGGACTATTACTGCAATTTTTGTTTTTTTACGATTACAAGAAAACTACAAGGGTTACTGACCCCGTACTGCGCTTAAATGAAAGGTAATTAAATGTGCTAAAACTCAATTTATCACAACTTTTCTCTAAACTTGAGCGGTTAAGCCGATATTCGGCTTTAAACATAAGCAAAACTGAAAATTGTAACATTTGTGAAAATCTTGTACATTTTTCAATTATCATATCTCAAAAACTATTAGAGATACGGAGCTGCAAATTGGCTTGAATTGTTTCAAATTTAATATACTTTAAAAATGCTATAAGCAACAAATGTCAAAAAGCCCATAGTTTTTGAATTAAACTGCAAAAACTGAAAAAAGTGCGAAAATTACGCAGTTTTTCTCGTACTACGCGGGAAGCACAACTTTTTTTTTAATTGCAAAATGTGGTTTCGCACTCCCCCAAGGGGTCCAAATAACATACCAAAAATGCAGGAATACTTTACGTTTTGCGATTTAAATGTCGATATTGACTGGCCTATTGAGGGAGAAAAAAATTTTAGTCTCCCTAAAAAAAAGGTAAAATGATTTTCACGGGAGGGAAAAAAAAATTCAAAAAAAAAAGGTAAAATGAAAAAAAATTTTTTTAGGAAATACAAGTTTCGGTTTCGGTTACGGTTTCGGCCGAAACTAAGGTTGAGGCCGAATATTCGGTTTCGGTTTCGGTTTCGGCTGAAAATCTTGTTTCGGTCGGACCCTACTAACAAGTAAGTTATATTATTAAAGGCCATTAAAGTTATAAATTTGCGAAGAATTTTAAATTGGCGTAATATACCATAATTTGAAGTAACTAATTGAATTGTTTTTATTTGATAGTTCAGGCCCCCGTATTCTATAAATTAAAATGTGTACAGGTCAAAGATTTTCAAATAAATAACTCAAATTTGTAATGAAATGCCTTGATAAAAATAAATAAATAAATAAATAAAAGTTTATTAAAAATAATAGAGATGTTTGTTTCTAAAAATAAAAAATAAAGGATCTTGTTCTCAATTGATTTTTATAAGTTTGGCCTCGAAGAAGATGTTAAGATATAAAAGTAAAGTAATTTGCATTTCGTTTAAAGAAGAGAAAATAAAATATTTAAGGAAAAGCCTGAGTTCAGGAATTTCATTTGGTACGAGTGGAAGTAGAAAGAGAAGAAGGAAGGGATGGCCTGGGAATTTCTTATAGGCCCTAAAATAATGAAAGTGGATAAAAATTTAATGATTTAAATAAAAAATTCTACTTTAAAAATAAAGTGGAAAAAATGAACAAATTCTTAAAATTGCCCATTTAGCTAGGAGATCCCTCCTCAACTCCGTTATATTTAATAAACATATATTTCTGTAGGTTAGATTTTAAAGAGAAAAGTTTTAAAGACGCATATAACAGAAATGATAACACAGGCCAACAGTGATTTTGGTATTTTGAGCTATTTCTAAGTATATGGGTAGCGCTGATTCCAAAAATATCTTCAGTGTATGCAGGGCCGCAGGCAGGGAGGGCATGGAGGGCCAGGCCCGGAACTAGGAGTTTTTTTTAAGGGGGGCATTTGCCGCCCTCTCCTTAAAATTTTCTATACAAAATTCATATCATTTTACCTTTTTTTTAGTAAATTTTTCTTTAATTGCCGCCCCCTAAAATCTGCCGCCCGGGGCACACACACCCACTTCCCCCTCTAGATCCGGCCCTGTGGAGGGCTATGCCCCGGGGCCCGGACCCCTTGCGCTCCCACCTTAAAATTCTAATAAAAAAATAATTTTCATGGTTAAAATTTCAATAAAAAAAAAATCATTTTCTTGATTTTTTTTCCTGAGGGGGCCCGGGCCCTTTAAGCACAAATCTTAAAATTATAATTTAAAAAATCATTTTTTCGAAATTTTTTTCCGTTTATTTTGAAAGTGGCCTAAGGCCATTTGCCAATTATTTTCGGTTGAACATGTACACCTTCAAGTTATCTATAAAGAAAGCATTTTGAGGTTACTTATATTCGGAGTTAATAGGATATTTCTGGATACATAAGTCTTCAGAGTTAATTCAATAATTGAACCGTTTATTTTGAAAGTGGCCTAAGTCCATTTATAGGCCTACTTAAATTAAAATTTTATTATTGAAAATATCCGAAGGCACTGATGAAGGTAATTTTAATTAAATAGTATTTAAAAAGTAAATCTCAGTTTTAGGACAATAAACTGGTTAAAAATATGTTGGATGCATTTTGTCAGAAATTTTTTTTTTTTTTTTTTTTTTTTGGAATGGGTGCATAAGGTCCGAAGACCTATAATGACCAATAGTCACATGCAGCCAGGAAGAAAATAAAAACAAAAGGAGAAGCATAAAGGGGAAACTCAACTGCGGGAACTGAGAAGATGTCTGTTGAGGTTAGACTTGAAAGTCTGAAGATTGTAGGTTTTGGGGTAGACGCAGGGAGCTTGTTCCAATCACGAGAGGTCATGGGGACAAAGGAAGAATGAAATTGATTTGTTCTGTTAGTCGTGATCTGAACAGCATAGGGATGCTAAATGAACCGTATAACACTTTCTTTAAAACATATTATGAATGAGAATGAAAATTTTAAAGTCTTGAATTTATTACCATGCTGGGTTGAACCAAGAAAGTTCGAAAATATTGTATTGACAGCACTGTATAAAAATATCAGACAAATTACAACAGCAAAATTCAAGGGCATTTTCATAATTGGCCTGAGGAGTGTGATTTATGAATTTATTAAATTTATTTATTTATTCATTGATTTAATTATTTATTTATTTTGTGAATTAAAAACAAAAAGTTTCTGTTAATATGTAGTGATTGAAATAATATAGGTCCTGAAGATGGGTGACGTTTAATTCCCGAAAATAAAATAATTCGAGCCAAGTCTTTCTTTTGATTTCATCTTCTTAATTAAAAAAATAAATAAATATAAACCCAAGCTCATTAAAATGAGATTATTAGAAAAATCGCAAAATACTGTGGACACCCACGAAATTCGAAAGTATTAAAAAGAAGCAAGGAAGGAGTAATGAGAGATGTTATTAAAAAAAACAATCTCAACTAAAATGTGATAAGATTGGTTTGGATTTTTTGCATCATTTGAATAAAATGTTGACGATATAAAATTTCTTTTAAAAAAGAAAGTATAGTAATGAATCTATCTAAAAAAAAAAAAACAAGGGAATTGAAATGCGTCAAAAAGACTTTTAGAAATATTTGAGAGCAACCCTTCTTCTTTACACATACACACATACAGTCACACCCGTTGACTACCCATACAAATTTTACTATCCTATTCTGCATTTTATTACAACATTTAATAGGCTATCATAAAACCCAATGCTTTATAAGTAAGTATTCGGGTAATTTTACTTTATGTCTTTTGAAATTCATTTTTTATATATGTGTGTGTAAATGTATATATACATGTATATATATATACTAGCTAAGAAGCCCCCCTCCGGCGACCCTCGGCCCCGTTGAAGTTGAATTTCTTTAAAGTGAGTCCGTGCTCTAGTACAATGGTAGAGATCTCAGTTAGGAATTCTCGTCTAAATAAATAGACACAAAGTCTAAATAGCCTCCGATGCCGAAGGCCTTTAATAAAAAAAGTCCTAATCTGACTTGCTTTTTTATTTTTCCTATTGAAAGACAAACAAAAAAATCTGGTGTGACTGGCGGCGCACAGCATACAAGTTTCTCTTACCCTTAGGCAAGTTGTGTACTGTGCTTGTCACACCAGATTTTTCGTGTTGAGATATATTTAGTTTCCGACAATAGGGTAAATTTGAATTCAAGATGTAAAATTTATAAGTATGGGAAAATATTTATATTTTGTTGCCATAGCAACCATTTCTCCATCTTTCCTATGAAGTACAAGAGTAAAGTGGTCTTCAGAAGATTTCAAAGGCAAAATGAGAATATATATTTTAAAGAGTATTTTGCTGCATATTTTCATTCTTTTACTGCATATTATATGGCATATTTAAGAGTTTTTACTGCAAAAAAATCCGGCCTTTAGTTATAATAGAGAAAGCAAAACTTTAACAGCCAAATCATAAAAACTTTCAATTTTAAATTTTCAGATGATTATTATTTTACAATGAATTTTTATTTTAAATAAAATATAAATGTCAATTTATTATATATAGATTTTAATTTAAATATTATATATAGAAAATTAACTGCCCAATCATGAGCACAAACATATCTCGCAAACTTGCTATAGAAAATTAATTTGAAATTAATTAACTATATTCCAGATTTTAGTATAAATTCAAAAGCGCCTATCAATTATGTTACAAAAATATCTTCCTAGAGTATCGGATGCCTACGTCTCTGATTCGCAGGCGCTCTTGATTGGTGCTACTCTCTGGTGGAGATTATTAAATTAATCCAAGGTCAACTGGCAATTATTTCTCAGTTGCGTTTGATTTGGTCAGAATCATTCAGTTTAGACCCATTTGTTATCAAACATATACCCCCCCCCCTGGAAATTTGGAAAAAAGAGAAATATTTAGAGAGAAACATGGGGTTAAAATTTTAAATAGGACCTACTGTTAGAAATAATAAAAAAAAATATTTTACATTCTGATGGGGAGATGATGGGAAAGGGTGGGGGAGTTCCTCTCGGATCATTCGAACCCACCGAAAAAAGATTTTCTGATTACGCCTCTGCTGATAGTTCTAATCAGATGTGAAAGAGTATTTTACTCCACCGCAGTAGCAAAATTAATATAATAATTTTAAATCATAATAAAGTTCTTTATTAATAATTTTATGAGACATTGACCCCCTAAGAGAAAAATAATTTAATTTTTTCTCAGAGGGCCATGGCGATTTATCTCTCCTTCTCGGCGGTTCTGTTGATAATTACATAGCCTATATAAATTTCTATTTCCTGTAAAATCTTTTAAATTTCTTTTTATTTTTTTTAGATTTTATTTTTTTGAAATTCACTAACTAAAACCATCATTTGTTGTGTTTATAAGATAAAAGATAAAAAACGAGAGAGAAAAACTTTTAAAATGCTTTCTCCAATCTGACATTATCATATCTTATTCTTCTTCTCTTTCGCTTTCGTTATTTTTTCATTCATCCCCTCTCTCCTTTACTATCTTCTAGAAGACATATTTTCGAGATCAGAACTCGTAGTCTGATACAGAAAACGGAAGTCAGCCATAAAGACAGATAGCGATAGCTTAATGTGGTCGTTACTCGGGCTAATTGAAGTCAACTACTATCACCCCCCCCCCCCCTCCCTCCGTCTATAAATATTGTATACAAATAATGTTGATTAAACATGAAAAGAATTTTCTTTAAAAAAAAAAAAATTAGCCTATCATTTTCATTTATATTTCTTCCAATTTTAATTATCTTCTTCTTGGGTTTGAGTAAAATAAATCAAGCGAGCGAGACACGCTAACCTTTTCTTTTTCTTGAACGGGAATTTTGCTTCAAAAGCGAAACTTGCAAATATATGAATTCAATTAAGACCCAGAGGCCTTTAATCGAGAAGAACGGAAATGAAAGATGAATAAAGTGTGCGTCGCAGTCGTTCGTTGCCGTCGTCTTCGTTTGTATTCTTAATGTTTTAACGAACGTGATCTCTCTAAAAACAAGAAGCTATGATTTTATGAGAAATTATTATTACATTTTATTAGACTAAGAAGATATAATAAAATTCAGAAATTATATTAAGCGAAATAATTAATCAAGTATAATTATCTTTTAAAAAGGGTTAATCTATAATTTGAAGACGCGAATACAAATGTCTTCAAAAAATAAATCTACTCTTTTAATTATAATCCCGCCCAGTCGAATTCAGGCAAAAGATTTGTTGAAATGATTAAAATATTAATATAATAGATAGCCTATGTTATTCTAAAATTAAATAATTTAATATATTAATTAATAGTAAATTAATATAAGGCAGCCAGAATTAATTTACATGGTCGCGATAATTTTTTTCCGACACAGTAAAGGGGACGTGCTTCTGCCTTGTGCTCATCGTGACAGAAAAGAGTTTCGGGATGACCGAGCTGGAACTCGGTGTTTTTATTTTTCAAGATAAAAAATGGGAAAAACTAAAAAAGTACATTAGAAAAGTACTTGTACTCGAAACAATAGTCGAATTTCATATTGGTGGACCAGAAAATAACCAGATATTTAAAATTTGAAAGAAATCTTTAAAGCGAATTTCGAGAAAAGTGGAAAAAACTAAAAAAAAGTACATTAGTAAAAAGTACTAGTACTCGAGGTTTCCCAAAAACGACATCAATGGTACTTTGTTTTGTATCCCGGAAATAGTATATATTTAAAATTTAAAAAAAATCGTTAGAGCCGTTTTTGAGATCTGATGTGCTTACAAACAAATAAATATACAAACATAATATTACTCGTTAAATTGTATATCAGATAAGATAGAAGAATATTCGATAATCCAAAGTTGTGTGATGTTAAATTGTCAGAATAAAAAATGTTAAGAAAATAAAAGGAAAATGGATAGCTTTAATCAACTGCATTTCTATTTAAAGGACGGCTATTAACAGGAATATCAGAGTTCAGTGTACCAATATAGGCCTAGTCGAATTTCTGGGAATAGGGGTGGATAGTTAATTAGTTAGTTAATTATCAATAGTTAATTATCCATTCCCTAATCCAAACACTTGTCAAATTTCAGTCAAAAGTAATTTAGTTTCACACCAAAGTACCCTAGTAATTAGTATCTTGAAGCAACTTAAAAATAGAGTACTTTTTTTATTTATAGCACTCACACTTTTTCTCATTCACACTCACACTCACATAGTCCTTTCGGCAACTCAGGCCATATATCTACTGAACTTATTCTGTAAAAATAAATTTAAACATCTAACAATCAAGTTAATTTTTTTAATTTTTTATTTTAGTTTGGTTTGGCGTGGAGCTAAACGGGTAAAATAAATAAAAAATTTAGTCAGGTTTCAATTTTAGGACGAATTTCCCTTGGGCACTTAAGATACGCCATAATCAATTTGGTATTATTTGATAAAGAAAAACTGGAATTTGTTGAAAAAAATTTAAGTGATAAAGAAATACAGGGAAAAATAATACTAGGTAAATTAATTCAGTTAACTTTTATTTTTTAGACCCCGTTCCTATTTATTTAATTTGTTTGGTATCCAACACAAGCTCACAGCTAGAGGGAACCCGCGACCCTTGATATAAATGGCCAGCATGCTAACCACTACACCAAGGGCCAGATTGATTATGTCGAGAAAACGGTGAAATAATTAAAATATTAAAACAATGTATTGAATTAAGTTGTAATAGGAGTGTTCCTAAAGGTGTTTGTTGAAAATGCATTTTAAGGTATCTTTTTTCCTTTCTCTTACCTCTATATAGAGAGAAAAATAGAAAAAGTATTGGATTCATGTTTGTAAGGTATCAATCAATAAAAATGCGTCAAGATTTTTTAATACATATTTATATTTTAAAATTACAGTAGAATCAATAAAAAAAAAAATAATAAAATTTTTTTAAGAGATCATACACCTCTGTTTAATATTATAAAATATACGCTGGATATTTTTTTGCGTGCAATCAAAATAAAAGACATATTGATTCCTAGGTGACATGTCCTTGCCTGACCGTTACGAACGAGGTACAAAGGGCGTGACCTGAGCATGAATGAGCACTCGAGCTACCAACTGGTTGAGAGTCAGCAAAAATTCATTCATTTACAAAATAAATGATCCACACTTTATATGACATGTTGTCCTAAGGATGCCTGAGAGAGAGAAAGAATGGACAGACAGAGAGTGAGTGAGTGAGTAAGTGATACTCTCTCTGCTTTTCTCTCTTGCTATTATATTATTATTTCGTGTTTTTGATGATCCCAAAGAATTATTTTTTTATACAATTTATGTGAAGAGGGAAAAAAATTTCCGAAGTGTAGGGCCTATATAATCTCTCTTTTTAAAAAATGAGTCTGAAGAGAAAATCTTTAGTTCTCATTGCTGATATATATTTTAACAAAAGAAGAATTTCTAAAATACAAATATAAGTAAAGATTGATTATTTTCCTTTTCAATAGAGGTGCCGGTAGATGGCTACGGCCAGGGGAAGGTTGGGTTTGAGGTGTGTGTTCTCGTACACGAAAGCACCTGGGGTAAATAAACGGGGGGAACCAGTATGTAAACAAGTATATTATTGTATTATTTAAGCTGGTTGGCTCTAGTTGGAACATTATAAGGTAAAATTAATTAAAAACACTAGGTGATATTGATGAAAATCTGTGGCTGAAGGCTTAATCACTGGTGATGGAGCCATGAAAAAAAAACAAGACGATTGAAGTCAAATATTCTTTTAATTCAATTCTCGCACTCACGGCTGACGTTTCGACCCGAAGTCTAGGCCATCTTCAGAGCCGGCTGGCAATAATCAAAAAGTGTGGATATTTGCATATATATCGACAACATTCAGCATGTGATAATGTGACGCCCCCTGGACCCCCGTGATCGCCTTCGGGGAGCAAATGCATCAAATTTATCTTTGCTGACTGTTTGGAAATTTTTAAATTTCCCTCTGTTAAATTTTAAATTTCCCGCTCCCGCTCCACTTCCTCTAACTCTAGCCAATCAGGGTCCTAATTGGCACAGACAGAAGCGTTTTAAATAAAATTATAAAGAGAAAAGGCATGAATCGCTTTGAAAAATTAATAGAAAATCTATTAGTAAGTTATCAAATAATTTGTATACACAATTACTTATAACAAATCTTATAGAAAAAGTAATAATTTAATTAATAAGCCTAGATATTCTTCAGAATAACTTATAAATAAATAACGCAGACTAATTTTGAATTGGATCTAATCCTTATAGAATCCTCCTGGGTTTATTCAAATATACATTCATTAGAATAGATGGAAAAGTTAACGCCTGAGAGAAAAGAGATAAAGCTTGAAATGACATGCCGCATTTGACAAACGACAGATGATGTTTCCCAAAGCAAATAGACACATAGACACCGATTGAGAAGGCAAAAAAAATATATATTTATGTCACTACTCATCAAAACCTCTGATTAAAAACAAATGAGCAAAAGGATAATTTTTTAAGAATCAATTTTAGTTATTGATTAAAGGGGGGAATAAAAAATTAAAAGGGTAAACTTTATGATATAAAGTAAAATCAATTATAGGCCTATATCTTTGTTACTACCGGGCAATTATTACATATAGGTCTACATTTTTCCGCCTCTTACCCTTCCGTAAGAGAAAGTTGTTCACTGTGCTTTCTTTACCAGATTTTTTGTGTCGAGATATATATAGTTTCCCATAGCACCTTAGTTACTGATGTAGTTTTTCAGTTTTTTGAATTTTCTCAAAATTCTCTCCAACGATTTTGTTTAAAATTCAAAAATCAATTATTTTTTAGACTCTTTAAAATGTATATTCTCATTTTGCCTTTGACATCTTATGAAGACCACTTTACTCTTGAACTTCATAGAAAAGATAGGAGAAATGGTTGCCATGGTAACAAAATATAAATATTTTCCCATACTTATAAATTTTACATCTGAATTCAAATGTACCGTTCTGTCGGAAACTAAATATATGTCGACACGAAAAATCTGGTGTGCCAAGCACACAACACAACTTTTGATTACCGAAGGTAAGAGAAAGTTGAGTGCTGTGCGACCAGTCCCACCCGATTTTTTCCTATGAAGTACAAGAGTAAAGATGTCAAGGGCAAAATGGGAATATACATTTTAAAGACCATGTAAAAATAATTGATTTATGAATTTTAAACAAAATCATTGGAGAAAATTTTGAGAAGTGAAAAAGTACATCTGTAAAGTTCTAGTACTAGTAGGGCGCTTGCCCCCTCCGCCCCAGGCGCTTCAAGCCTTTGGAGCCCCTCGATACCGACATAGGCGCCCTAGAGCATCTAAAATATAGCCCAAGGACGGTGATTTTATCATATTCTTTCAAAAGATTGTCCAAAAAACTGATAGATTTCTTTAAAATTATATTACAACTTAAAAAATGGCGCCCTAGTTGAGCTTCCCCCCTCCGCCCTCAAAGGCTAGTTACGCCGCTGATAAGAGATAGTAAAAATATAAAGTGATGAAATATTAATAAACACTCACCAAATAAATCAGTGATACTTGAATGAAGATCAACTCACCTGAAACAAAAAAGAAAATTTAATTAAAAATTATTTATTTATTTTTTATTATAACGTACATTTTTATTTTTTCTCTTATCTCGTTTATAAATAATTTTTTTTTTTTAACTTTTGTAATTAAATGAGACAGATAATGAAAATAAATTGTAATAAAAATACCTTTAAATTAAAATCTCGATATTTTTAATATGACTTGTTGGATATATTGGGCCTTGGCATTAATGAGGTAAATTCAAAAGACGGAAAGAGAAAGAGAAACTTGATTAGAAATCAAATAGAAAGGAATAAGAAAATATTAATATAGAGGAAGGAAGGGTAATATGGAATTCCGGCAAATCTCGGCCTCCTTAGGAGCTGTAATTTATCTGATGCTTGTCAAACGTCTACCAGAGTTCTCGCCTTTGAATGGTAACTGTCGTTATCCCGCCAGAGCAATTGGTTGTCTTTCAGAGAAAGAATTATTTTTTAAAGCCATCTGATTTTTTTTTGAGGTAAATTTTTGTGAAACTCTGTGTACTTACCGGTATTATAATGACTTATTTGGTAAAAAGTTGTTGTAAATATCTATAGGGGATTTGAATTTGTTAATGGAGTGGTTCTCGCAAACTGATTTTAACCATGAGCTTGTTGAGGTGCCATCATTGTTTAGAATTATCATATAAATTCAGGGTTTACGAAATTCTTTATTTACCCAAGTATAATAATATTATAAATTTAAAATATTAAAATTTTAATAATAGTGCAGTTGTTAGTTGAGATTTTTTTAAGATAAAATATTGTTCCTGTTAGTATATTATAAATATTTTTTTATAATTAAAAAATGTTTAATTAAATAACCCTATGAACTTAAGGGAGTCTAAAGATAGTAAGTGCACTGTTAAGGTGGAATTCCGAGCAACGCTACAGAGCGGCAGCGTCAATAGCGTCACTGTAGCCGTGACAGTGTCGCGGCGGTAGTGTCGCGCTTGTGGCTTCCGATGTCGGCGTCAATAAACAAACGCGACCTATTGTCCTAACCTAAAAAATGTTAATCTTGAACGCCGCCATTTTTTTTGTTATGAAAAAGCTCTGCGGCAACGACAGATCGAGAGCACACAAGGCAGTGTCGCTGCCGCTAGAGCGGCAATGACGTCACGGCAGTGCCGCGGCGTCTGTGTCGCAACACTCGAATAGCCTTTCATTTATTTACACATGACATGTACTGTCGCTCTGCCGCCGCGTCACTGTCGTGGCGTCAGAGACGCTCTGTTGCGTTGCTCGGAATTCCACCTTTAATATTTTTAAACTAAAAAGTCAGGGGTGTGGTTCGGATCTCAGGTAGTTTGATCAAATTTATTTAATCAATTGGTATTAATAAAGCCTGAATTGTAATTATTATTTATAAGGTTTTAGCTTCTGGTACCAAAGGTTCGCATCCCGTTTCATACGACAAAAATTTATTTCAATTGGATTAGCTAGCAATCCAATTGAAATAAATAGAGACGGGGGTGCGGAAAAAGAATTTAAAAAAAATTTATAAGGTTATTTTGTTTAAGTTTCGGCGGATAGGCTTTTGTTTGATTGGCGTGCCCGCTGGTCACGAACCAGAACTATCCGCTTTCACGGCTGGCGGTCTAACCTTTAACCTAGGTCGGCACCCCAAAATTGATTGGCTAATTTAGAGTCTATGGGGTGCTGTTTGAACAAACCTCAATCAAAGCTCTATCTAGTTAGTTAAAATATTGTATATAGTTTAAAGTCTAATGGCCTCAGATGTCGATAAAAACAAATTATATAATTAGTTTTTACAAATTGTTATATAATAAATACCTAGTTAATTTATTTAAATAAATTTATAAGCCTATGAATAATAGATTTTGAAAAGCAATTTTGACTACAGGAGTGAATATTTAGCCTATATATTTTGTACCAATCAATTGATACAAACTGATTTATTTTTAATTTTTCTCTTTTGTAGCTACTGATTTTATATGTCTATAATAATACGTACATATAATTCATGCTACCTGAGTTCATTCCCCAGTCTTGTTTTTAGGGAACACCCATCCGAAATTTAGCCTTCCTTTGATATTGCTTCACATTAACGATATTGGTGACTGTTGAAAGATACAGTTAATCAATCTGAGACTAGTTTTGGAATATTGAGAGCACTTTGTTAAATTACAGTCTCATTTCCCCCTTCCCTCTACCTAAAAATTTAACGTTTTGCCTTTTTTTAAATTTCTCTTAATTTTCCCAAATTAATTAAATTACTTTTTGGGATATATATAATTTATTTGATTTGTTTTAAATTCACGGAAAATTCGGACATCAAAGCACTTCTATACAAAAGGATCTGCAGGATAAATACAAAGGGCATATGTGATCATGAAATAATTCAAATTTTAAAATTAATTATTTAAAACGATATAGAATTATTCATTCGTTACATCAACGTCGAACTTCGTTCATAAAATAAAAAATAATCAGAAATATAATCGACTAACCGCAAGGGGGCTTCGCCCCCTGGACCCCCAAGCTCGCAATTGCCCGTCTTCTGCCGGCAAGTTTGGGACTCGCGGGAATGTCTCTTGCACGGCCATCGTTGAAACCCTGAAATTCCCGGAGCATAAACCATTTTAACTCGTGGCCAACCCTCAACATCGACACCTCGTTTCTTCTTTAGCTCAAAAAAAAATTCATATCTCTACCCGTTTAAGGAGTTATTATAAAATAAAAAAAAAGCCCCAAAAATGAGAATTTAGTGCTCTTAAAAATATAATTCGAAAAAAACTTCGTAAATGACGTCAGTAAATAAGGCAATAAACGTAATCTACATGCCAAACCACAATGTTTTTGGGATAAATAAAAAAAATAATATTGATACTTAGGTAAATTGAAGAATACAAAATTTCTCAAAAATGGGGGAGGGGTCTTAGAGTCAAAACTCTTTATTCAAGAAAATTAAATCCAAAATATCATGTTGATTTTTTCTGTACATATAAAATAAATTATAATCACAAGAGAATCAAAACCTCACCCATAGTCTAATTGGAATTTCAGTTGTTTTATTGGCAATGCTACATGAAATTTGTAAATATTTTTTTTTTTTTTTTAACTCCCCCCTTTCTCCTCCTCCCCCCCCCCCCCCCCCCCCCCACCCACACATCCCCCCCCTCACCCTACTAAACCTTTTTTACACTTTAGGCGATAAAGAATTTGTAGGTTATGGTTGGTCTTTTTATCTATTTCTTATAAATATTTGTTAAAAAGTCATATTTGTTTGATTGTTTAATTTAAGTAAAACCGGGATGCGAACCTACATATTAAAATTTTAATGAAAATTCAGATTTTCGTGAATTTCTTTCTTGGATGTCCATGTGAATTCGATTGTAATTTTCATTTGAACCATATTTTTGTAAAATATCCTACACATTGTTTGTCCTTCCCTTGGTGTATACATCTGTGAATTCAAACTGATGATGTTTCCACATGAGCTGGTCATTAATAATTTAGCATAAGCAACATGGTGATATTCTCTCGAGCCGGGCGTATTGTGCCTGTTTGAGGCGCTGGGATTTGGGATGAGACATCCGTCACAAGCACCGGAGGGCTCACTTGCTCTGGCAATGTCCGGTGGCCAGTGGGCCGAGTACATGTTGCCAGGCCACAAAGTCCTCTCCACCCACGCTCTTGTCAGGAAACATAGCAAATTGAGGGTGTCTCAAGGCCTGGCCCCTTGTAATCAACGATGAATTCAACTATGGTGCTTGACAGGCTACAGATATTTGAATAATTGTCATTATCGAGAGGAGAAAAAAATGTCAGTATGGTGGCAAAACGTTAATTTATTATGTAATTAGCAAATCACTCTGTTTTTTAGGCAAGTGTTCTATGAATTCATTACACAGGGGAACAGTGATTAAGTTGCCGGGGTATGTGAAGCTATTTATGGGCAATTGGGTAGCACTGATTCCAAAAATGCCATCAGCACTACCCAAATAGCCATAAATAGCTTCACATACCCCGGCAACAAAAAAAAAAATGATTTTTCATTCCCCTGTGTTATCAATAAATTTATGAAACAAACTGATATGTCTAAAAATTATTAATAAAATGAAATATATTCTTCACATAATGAAATTATTATTATTTGAAATTCTTTTCGGGATCCCCGTTTATTTACCCTAGGTGCTTTCGTGTACGAAGACACACACCTCAAACCCAACTGGCCTCTGGCCGTAGCCATCTACCGGCACCCCGTGAAGTTACATTATTTCCTATCTCTAACTCCTCCTCCTTTTGGATACCAAATGGCTTAAATAAGAATGCCTGGACCCCAATATACTGTATATATATTCATAATAACGGTTATCGTAAAAAGTCTTAAATGGTCTAAGTTGCCGAAAATACTGTGTGTATGTGTGTGAATGGGAAAAAAGTGTGAGTGTTAAAAAAAAAACTGCTTTCGTCTCTAGCTAGTGAACTAATCCTTATTTCTGGTTCCACCCAGTTCCTTTTTATCCAACCTCTTCTATGCTAGGGAGGATGTCCTAGTTGAGGAGTCCCTCAGCACCGGTGTGTAGCCTACTCCTTTCGAAGAATGCATCACTGAGAGGGAATCTTCTTTATGTCCCTTCCACAGGACGGGATGTCACAGTAACTCCCTCTCCTCCTAGAGTTATAAGAATGCCTGGACCCCCAATAGATATATTAATCAATCGTAAAAGTCTTATATGGCCAAAGTTGCCGACAGGACTGTATGTATGCGAGTGTGAATGGGAAAAAAAAGTGCCAGTGTTTTCTAAAAAAAAAATAAATATATTATTTAACCTTAGAAAAGTTTGGGGATTAAAGGTTATGTTCTAAGTTTTTCCCTTCCGTACTGAATAAATAAAATCTACCAATTTAAATAAATATCCATTGATGCCGAAAAGACATAAAAGTAATAATAAATCTTTACTAATATTTAAAAAAATTTTTAAATAATGATCGTACATTTAGTACTCTCCTAAATATCTTTCCTGTAGAATACAAAAGTCTAAACAACATCCGTGTTATTCCAGGATGTTAATTATACATTAATTATTAATCGAAAGAGGAATGAATGAATGATAGGGAAGAGCAACCGGCGAATGTTAATAAATAAATGCAATGCGCATAAAGCACTTAAGGCGAACTCTCTTCAGAGCTTTCCATCTGTTATTAATCAGATAGATTTGCCAGGAGGTGCTTTTAAAAGGGTAAGAGGATTTATTTCATCCCCAATTCGGCCATCATTGAATAATTTCTCTTATTTTAAACATCTGCTGACACAGGAGAAATAGAGAAAGCATGAGTGAAGCTACTAAAATCATTGTGAAAAAAGTTCCTAATGAATATTTGTTTAAATTTTAAATTTTTTCTCACACAGTATCGAAAGTCATTCTGTAACTTTTTGACAACCTGACCTTTTTAATAATCACTTTTATACCAATTGAATTTTTTTACTTTCTCTCACCTCTATATATTGTCAATATATAGAGAGAAAGTATTGGATTCAAGTCAAAAATTCAATGTCAAGATTTTGATGGATATACAAGTTTTGAGGTCCTCTGAATCCAAAAAAGTGGTTTTCGCAACATGGTCTGTCTGTCTGTGTGTTCAATTTTAAGCATGAAGGAATTGACCTAGATGGTTAAAAGTTTACTTATTTCATTGTTTTTAAAAAATATTATATATTTTTTAATGGAAACTTTCATGGTTCAAACCTAGAAAATTTCCAATAAAGATTTTCATTTTCTTTTATAAAAACAATGAAATAGTCTCAAGTAGAAAACGCATGGGTGGGACTTAATATTGTCCCTCACTGTACACAGACAGAGAGACAGGCAGACACCCACACAGACAGACAGACCATGTCGCGAAAACCATTTTTTTGAATTCAAGGTACCTCAAAACGTGTATATCCATCAAAATCCCGACATCAAATCCAATACTTTCTTTCTCTATATATTAACATATATAGGGGTAAGAGAAAGTAAAAATACATAAGACATTTAATGATATAATTGAATTTAAGTTATTAAGAAATTTTTTTTTTTTTTTTTTTAAACATTCAAACTTTTTTCTCATTCACACTCACATTCACACAGTCTTTTCGGCAGCTTAGGCCATATAAGACTTTGACGATAACTGTTGTAGAGAATATATCTATATCTATTGTGGGATCAGACATTTCTATTTAAGCCATCTGGTATCCAAATGGCTTAAATAGAATCATCGGATTCCCATACCCAAGTTATATATATAATTGAGATATTCTCTAAGAAATTAACATAAATGAACGAACTTTGCAAAATTAGTAACTCTATATTGGTCTCTGTCTTACTGTTTTGTTTGTGCTTAGTAAATAAACACGAAAGACCGTATCTTCACTTTCATTTTGACTTTGATCTTAACTAAATGAAATTCTAATTTAAAAGAATCCTATTAGCGAGATTTTGATAAGAAGCTTTTTGATTAATTATAATTAATTAATCATCCATTTTGTTTGCGTGTGTGGCTTGGACACATTTAGCGAGCGAGAATGCTGGTAAAAACTCGTCTTTCAATCAGCAATAAAGGTAAAAACTGCCATTTTCAAACAAGCACAACAACAAGTTTATCTTCTAAGAAAACGATAGGTATTAGTAGAGTAGGATTTTAATTCGCAATTGGAAGAGATTAAACGACCCCAAGAGAGGATTTATTTTGAGTTATAATCTCTAAACCAAAAGCAAAAAATAATCAATTAATATGAAAGAATTAAAAAATATCTATATATATTAATTCGCTAATGTCCGTCTGTCTGTCTGTCACGCTCTATTTAGGCAACTTGCCGTTACTGGGGTGTTTACTTTATAGCTGCGGGCGTGTGGATTCCTCGATCATTTTTAATAATTTTTACTCGGGTAGAAAAGGTAGTGAAAAAAAAAAAAATCTTAAGAATATGGATTCGAACCGTAGGCCCACCAGAAAATTTATTTAAATCAATTTTAATAAAAAAAATTGACAGTTAATAAATATAATATTTTAATTTAAATAAAGATGGACTTGGTCTGAATGCCCTCGGCTGCCCATAAAGAAAATAAAGATAAGGTGAGAAAGAAAATTTTTCAATTCCTATAAAATAAAAAAGAACAAAGACAAATCGATGTTACATGCATAAGAAGCTAACAAGCCCTTGGCATATTTCTTTTCTTGAATACATTATTTTCCCTACTTTTTAAAATTTAAATATACACAGTGCGGTTTTGTTTCAAAATTCAGAGAGCCATTAGTTTAACCAGGCTATATGAGATGGTGGTAAGATAAGAATTTATGTTATTTGAGATTTTCATATATTTAGGCCTGTTAATGGAGATTAGCTGAGGGGATAAAGCAGTTAAGCTGAGTTGAAGGCAAATCAAGTTTAACCACCTCATGGCAAAAAATTATCTAACTCTATTTGAGATGTCTCTTCCTGAGGGAGGAAACGAGAACCCATTTCAGTATCATTCCCATGAAAGTTACTCCCCAGAGTAGAGAGGAGAAAAATAGTTTATTAGGAAAAGGCGTCTGTTCGTCTTAGCTCCTAATTAATTTCTAATTGTAAAATAATCTTGAGAAGGAAAATGATCTTGAATATGCTCTTAATTTCCTAGATATTATTGGAACGAAGTTCTTTTACGCGGCTTACGGTAGGGGGAATTGGCAGAAAACATCACGTAACAAAAAGCAGAAAATAAATAATTTTTTAATTTTTTAAAATAATATTCATATTATCAATAAATTATATTCGGAGTTGAAGAAAAGGCGTGAGGAACTTCGTTCCTGGCGTGGGTCTCGTTTGTTTTATAATTATAATTTGATTTTAAATTTTGTTAATTTTGAAAAATCAATTTTCGAAATGGTCGGATAAAATCAATCAAATTTCCTAACAGTGAGTTTATTGAAACCTTATACAAGTACAATGGGCTCTTTTATTTCAGCAATAGACGGTTGGTACAAGAAACTGCCCTGTGCGAAAAATTAACATCTCCATTTTAATAATATTCTCATAATAACTCATATACTGTTAAATATTAAATAGGCCATATAAACTTTAACGATACTCAAATTATTTGAATACGATGTGTGTGGGGGTCCATCCGAGTAAAATTGATCGAGGGATCCACAAGCCAGCAACTAGTCTACATAGTGAACCTTTAGGGACATACATTTTTCTTCTGGTCAATTTCGATCTACTGTGTGTGCCCCTGGTGCCGGCGTCTGAATCCCTGTGTCCCTGGTACGAGTGTGTATATCCCTGTGTATCCCTAAAGGTTCACTATGCAGACTAGCTGCGCGTGGGTGGATCCCTCGATCATTTTTAATCATTTTTACTGGGGCAGGCACATTTACTTATACCATTTGGTATTCAAATTATTTAAATATTTATCGGACTGTCTGAGATCCTAACGAGCTCCCCTCGACTTTAAAATTATCAATATTGACATATGTCAACCTTTTGTTAACAGGGCTAGTGATTCGATTCCGATTCTAAAAGCCAAATTTCCCAAAACGACATCCCAAATTTACATTTTAATTTTAAAATACTTTTATATAAATGTGAAAAAATATTTGTTTTTGCGTTCATAAGTATATAATATCATGCTATATTATTGCCAGTACATTTCGGTATTTATTTATGTATTAATATAAGGTATAATAAAAAACTCCTAAAAATATTATTTAAAAAAAAAAATAAAGCATACATATATATAGAAAATTTCACTTTCAAATCACTATATACCAAGTGGAAATTAATTTATTATAATTTTATTTAGTCAAATGTAAAGAAATTATTTATTTATTCAAATGAGATATAAATGAAATATTGTTTATGCTGCATGTATAATGAAAATGGCATTTTGTGAAAATGAAATCAGACAAAACAGAAGAAGACAGAAATAAAAAAAAAAGGGGCGAGTGGGTGAATACTGCCGAGGGGTATGGTGTGGGAAGTGTTAGGTAGGGCGGCAGTAAGGGTGAGGGATGTGGGTGTAGGGAGATGGCGGGGAGAAAGCCTCGGCACATTTCGCGAATGCGAGGCTAAGCAAATTTCACGGGTGGCTGAATGCCGTGCAAACAGCAGTCCAGAGGACAGAGGACACCAGCCGCAGGATAATTAGACGCAAGTAACGGCTACAGTCACATGCACACCCTCACTCACACATATATATGTGTGTGTTCATCTTCAAAGTGACCCATCCAACTAAAATCATTTGGAGACCAAGTTGCTCACCTTTTTGAGGTTCCTAATTACAATTAAAATATTTAATATGGAGGACCATGTACGGAACGGTTTCTTTATTTATATTAAAATATGGGTGAAGGGTGATGGCGTTAGTGAAAAGATGAAATGTGAGTTCCAGAAAACAAATTATTTGTTAATATTGTTAAAAAAGTGTATGTAGAAAAAAATATGTGAATAAATGAAAAATCTTTTAGTATAAAACCCAAAACAAAATCATAGCTAATGAATAAAATAAAAACGTATGGGAGGGGGGGGGGGGGGGGCCCGCCCCCCCGGGCGAGCAGAGAATAAAAATCAGAAAATAAATAAAAAAGCAAACGTGGGGTTCTGGGACCACAGATCATACAATCAAGATTGGTCAGCTCCAGGTTAAAAATTGTTTATAAGTTTAGGGCCATCTATACCCTTGTCATGGAACTAAAAGTAAGCAGGGGAAAAAAGAGAGATTTGAACTCGAGCTTGTTGCAATTCCCATGTTTTGATACTGACTACTTAACTCGCTCGAACACTTTGCTTTATAATATTTCAATGCTTTTTTTTATCTACTTGAATGACACGTAGTACTATTAAATTTTTTTTTATCAAAAGGTCATTTATATATAAAAGTTAATTCATTTATATCCAGATTTTTAAGCCACTTAATGTAATTCTTATTAAAGTCATGAAAAAATGCTATTTTGTTGGCGAATGGAACGAACTCTACAGGATAAATTTTGAACTAGCCTAGTATTGCCATCTAGCCAAGTGTCATATAACTAGGAAACTTATAAACATTCTTCCCATAGAGCTGTCCCCCCCCCCCATGCCAGGAACGCATTTTCTTCAATTCCAAATATAATTTAATATGAATATTTTTTAAAAAAGAAAATAATTATTTACTTTTAAAACAAGCATGTGAGTGGCTCGATACTCCCACGCATACACATAGAAAGAAAGAGAATTTTCTAGAGCCGGTGGGAGGTAGGCCCTAGCCTCGCCTTCCTCCGCTGGCGCTGTAACGCATTTTTGTTTCGCTACATGACGAATTCTGCCAATTCACCCTACTGTAAGCCGCGTAAAAGAACTTCGTTCCAAAAAATTTGAAACTCGTAGCTCATTTCCTTCATGCTTTAAATCTTTATACACATACAGTTGGATGGACCACGTTTTTGGACTCAAAATGGATTTTTAAATTTATTCGTTTAGGAACTCTAATCGGTAAAACGAAGACCGTAGGCAGAAAAAGCATTAAAAAAATACCATTTTTTTGTCTATTAATTATTTTTTAATCAATTTTATTCAAGGATGCCAATAAAATTTGCTAATTTTAAACATTTTTCTAATTTTTCTCCGTTAAACTCATCTTAACACTTTCTGGCTAAGTAGGCTACTTGATTGATAGAATTGTTAGAAAGACTCAAAGGTTCTGTGATGAGTCTAGAGGAGTGGTTCCCAACCTTTTTTGATGTGCGGCCCACTTTTTCCGTAAAAAAAAAACTCTGAGGCCCAGTGTATATACTTATATAATTTTATATAAATATATATAATTTTTATCTTTTCTTAGAAGTCCGAGGCCCAGTTCCAATCAGCTCGCGGCCCACAACGGGCCGCGGCCCACGGGTTGGGAACCGCTAGTCTAGAGTAAGTTTATAGAAATGACTTTAAAAATTTTATTTTTCAAACTATTTTATTTGCAAGCAAAATTCATTAATACGTCGACATGTATTTGTAATAAAGTGTAAATTATAGATCATTAGAATAATTTTTGTCTGATATCCATTGGCAGAGATTAAATATAATAGATAATTTACATTTATTTTCTGGCTTGAATAATTCTCTCAAAGAAAAGCTGTTTCCTCTGTTCAAAACAAAACTTTGTAGAGTTTCTTAATTGAGAAGTCTTTTTTACTATATCCTATTTATCCTCTTTACAATTTTTAAAGGAGTTTTTCTTGTTTAAGAATAAACATCGACAAGATGAAGTTTTAAAAATTTTTTTTTTTTAGAAATTTATGAATTTCGCTAAAAGGTTATGAGATAAATTTACTAACAAAAAAAAAATATAAATTTATATATAAGAGTGAGATAGAAGAGAGAGTTAAATAAAAAATTCCTGTACTGTAGTTTAGAGGTTTAAGCTTTTAAGAATGTTGCAGTTGTATTTATTTTTTTACTAGATTTTTTTTTTGTTTTTAGATCAATAAGAAAACTATAAAAAAGTGAATTCTTAGGAAAAGAGACCAACTAGTGAGTTGAATTTTAAAAATTTATCATCTAACTCTGATAATATTGATTTTTTTCCTTCTATTTGAAAATAATCAATCTCATGACTCTATGTCAAGCATATCAATATACCTAATTTATAAAGGGAAAAGAAATATTTAAATAGATCCAAATATGATCTATTGCAAGCAATACTTAAAATCCACAACTGAATCGAGAATTTAGAAAATTCGGATTTTTTAAGTTTTTGTTTTTTAACTTTGGACACCCCTAATACAATTTATTCCACCCTAAATGCAAAAAATATATTTTTACTATATTCTATAGTTCTTTGGCTTTCGAAAGCATTCGTTCATGAAAATCTGTTGATTATTATCGAAATAGTTACAAAATATATATAATAGCTTAAGATGAATTGCAATGAGTAAGCGCCTAAAAGATATGCAGCACAATTGTTTTTTTTTTTTACCAGACTTTGATAACTGTTTTGTTTATAATTTCGTTAATTATTAACAGATTTTCAAGAACGAATGCTTTTTGAAAAGTTAAAGAACTATAGATATCGTAAAAATATGTTTTTTGCATTCAGAGATCAGAAAAATTGTATTAGGGGTGTCCAAATTAAAAAAAAAAAAAAACTTAAAAATCTGATTTTTCTAAACTTAGCGGCACGTCTAAATGACCTCCGATTTAGCTGAAATTGAGAAATAAAAAAATAAAGTTTGAGCTCCAAGCAACATTTATGATATTGCATTATTTCCGCTTATTTTTCTTTGAATTTTGTAGAAAAACCTTACGTGATGGAAAAAACCATGATTATATTTGCATTCAGGACAGCTCAAAATATAAAGTTTAGCCAACAAAGTTGAGACAATTTTCAAAAATTGAAAAAGGCCTGAGTAATTAATTGATTGCTTTTTGGTATTATTTCATTTAGCCTCGGAGAATTGAAACTAATTCATTCTAAAGAAAATATTATCAGTTCACCTCTTGTTTTTGTTTGAGCAAAAAAAAAAAAAGAAAAATTTTATTTTTCTTATTATAATATCCTACGATTATCTGTGATCAACATTTATTTTTATGGATAACCAAGAGAAAACAATATTTACGATAAAATCTCTAAAATAAATTTATTAGAAAAGAAGCCGAAACTTTTAAGAAGATCGAAATGTAATTCATACCTGTTCTATTTTCAAAATATTTTTTTAGGTAAACAACAAACAAATAATAAAATCAAATAAAAACTTTTCTAAAAAAAAAAAGTCGTAATGAGGCTAGTTTTACATTCAATAGAATAAGTTGAGTGATTAACTTAGGAATATAGAAAAAGTTTCTCTTTAATAAAAATTTTTGATTTTCCTTCCGCAAACAAAAAGAGGATAAAATGCAATTTCTAATTTATAAAAAAAAAAAAATTCCTTCCCTTTAGCTGTCCAAATGGTTTTTACTTTTATGAATGCAATGGATTTTGTATTTATTTGCAGAAATTTGTGAATGTTTTTTTTTCTGGAAGGAAGACTAAGATATGCGATTAATTATTCATTTCATACTAGAAAGGAAGTATATTTTGAATATTAAAAAAGTTCTACTTTTTCTATCACTAATCTAATAGCCTAATTAGTAAAATAAGTGCGCTTGAGTGGCTTGAATTCTTTTAAACATGATTTTTAAAATGATGCTAAGTGATGCAAAATAATTTTACAAAGAAAAAATAAATTCGTTTTTGCTTGCTGAAGGTAAACAAATAAATTGACTAACCCCAGAGAATTGTAATTTAAGTAAATAAATATTATACAATCAACTTCAGGAGCCTATGCGTATTGCGCTCTCTCCATGTTGGTTGTTTTGTGGGTTTGCTCACTTCTAGGAACCCCAAGGTAAACATCAAATACCGTACATGTAGTTATTATACATATTCCCATTAGAAAATTTTCTCTGAATTTATGTTCAATTTGTAGAAAAGCGTTTGTTTTTTAATTAATTATATTTTTTCTTTCAAAAAATAGCTCAACATTAGTGATTGATGCTAAGTTGCACCGTTTGGCATTAAAACCTCTTTTAACTAGGTGTTACTTAATTTAAAGGATCTCTTAAGAGGCTGTTCATTTGCACCGCTACGTTTAAATCAGTGAATAGCAAAAACGGGCTTTATCAATGCGCAACATGCTTACTCTGTAAATTTTAGTGATATCGAGGTATAGTAAATACTAATACGTTACTCAAATGTATAGATCTTGAAAAATAATCAAATACAAATTACTGTGAAAAAAATCTAACAAAAAAAAAAAAACAAGAATGACAGACCAAAGAATAAAAAAATTTATAGAGATTCAGCTTAAAACATTTTTACTTATTTAACATTTTCAAAATTTCAATTTTAATGGCGTGAGGAACTTCGTTCCTGCCGGGGGTCCTACGACCCCACACGTTTGCTTTTTCTTATTCACACTCCCACTCACACACACATATTCAGTTTTTTCGGCAACTTAGGCCATATAAGACTTTGACGATAACCGTTATTATTTATAATAAATATTTTGCATTTCTGCGGTGATTTCGTACAACTGGCGAGAAACTAACTTGAGGTAGTGTCGGTAGATATGTAAGTATAGTTAGTTATCTATAGTTATAAATTGTTTAAGTTTGCGAGTCCTTCACAACTTTGGTGGGACAATGGATCTCCAGAACCTAAGTCATCGATTTGAAGAGCTTTGACAAGAGAAGAGGGCAAAGGAGGGGGGGGTAAAGTTGTTTCCCTCCCGGGCGTTTATTTAAGAAGAATAGGTTATGAGAGAGAGAAACTCCTCCTTGAGAACGCAATATTCCCTTTAGAATACAATTTTGGGTCTCTTTCATTAAGTTCATACCGAGTGTTTTGCACTCATCAGTCAAATATAAACATATCAACGGGCTTCTCTCCGATTTATGTTTATGTCAATAGTTTAGAAAGGCAATTAATTAAGTTTATATAATCATTTTGAAATTTATATACGTTCTATACCTTGGAATGTTTTTCTTAGTAAAAGAAAAATTAAGTAGTACATAAAATCTGCATTCATTTGTCTATTTAATTTTACAACACCTCAATTGAAGATAACGAGTACATGAGATATAAATGAACAATATATATTTTGCAGTTGGCCACAAACAGGAATTATTAATTCGGAGATATCGCAATTAAAAACTTATATAAAAAAATAATACTTAAATTGTCGATAAAAGTAAGTAGGGAAGATCAGGGTAAAATAGGCTAGATAGTATAATAAAATTATTTATTTTATTTTTTTCATCTCCTTCAAATAACATAAAATTTGATTTTCTAAGTTTCATGTGACAAAAATTTATTTCATTTGAATTGGCAACCAATCAAATGAAATAGATACAATAGAGACGGGGTCAAAATGGCCTCCAAAGTAGAAAAAGATTTTAAATAAAATAAAAAAAAAACTTTTATCCTGAATAATGAAACCCCGTCGAAATAGGAACTATTTTTTTTTTGACCTAACTATCTATCTATTATTATTAGTAATAATAAAATTTAAAACAAACAATAATCAGTTTAGTGGTGGGGATTACATTAGCACCATAATCAATAATATTTCAGAGTTTAGCCTTTAGTTAAACCATTGGACCGGACCATTCATTTAGCCTGGGCGGCGTAATTAAGTCAAAAGGCAAATAATGATATTATCCCGTAAACAGTCCTCTAAAGAGAGTCGGTCAGGGGGATCTCTTCAAACAAGAAAAAAGTTAGCTGTTGAAATTTTCAATGGGGATGGGGGGACGCACATGTGTATGTATACACAAGACTGGTTTGCAATTCCAAATAGTAGTGGGGCAATTATTTCTATTTAAATAGGCATTTTGGCTCTTTTTAATAACAAAGGAAAAAGAAAAAAATATTTTAAAATTTCACCTACCAACCAATCAATACTTATCTATTTGGAAATTAGAGTTAATTACAGTTCCCTGGAGTCAGTTCATAATTCAACAAAAATTATAATTTACATATGAAATTCCATTTTTAAGGGGGTTCAGGAGCGACGACTAAAACGTACTTTAAAAAAAAAACTAGACTATTATAAGGAATTTTTCAAAGCGGTTTTTTTTAAACGAATTAAACTCATAAGAGATTTTTGGGACATCGAGCTATAATTTTTTTAATGACTTATTAAAAAATTATCGTAATTAATTTTTTTTGTTATCAAGCAAATACAAAAAAAAAAACAATCTGTCCCAATAATCTTTAATTTTTTTTAAATTTAAAAATGAATTTATTGTTATTATTAATCACATATTAATTAAGAAATTTTTAAAATAAGCTTAGATGATTTATTTAAAAAATCAACTGTCAAATTAGTTCAGCATTCTTGCAATAGATGGCAGGCTAGTCTAACAGCTGATCCCCTTTTGGCCTATATCTGGCCTATACTTATATATTTTTTTATGCTTTTATAAAAGATACATAATATATAATAACATTTATAAAGTATTTATTATTAAAAGATCAATGAAAATCAACAAAATGCATTAAATATTATTAGCTACCATTCTGACATCTCTTGGCAGATTTTTGAATTACTTGATATTTGGGCATACTTTTAATGACACACAACGCCATCTTAGCGGGAAAAACATGCGTAACCACTTCGCTCCCGTAGCCCCTTAATAATGCGAATAGATGCAATTTATAAAATACGACACCAACTGTAAACAATTTCTCTGCTTTCAAATTCTGTAGAAATTCATTTAAATAACGATAAGCTTTTTTTTTTATTAAATCATAATAGTCTTTATAAATCAAAATATTTTATTCATATTTATTTATTTAGAAAAATCATGAATGCTATCAAGATACATAAAAAGCCATGGAACAAAATGTATTCAGGTTCTTCTTTTTCCCTCTACACCTCCCAAAAACGAAAATAAAAACTGGAATTTAATGATTTATTACTCGTATTCATTTCAAGGGACAGATGAATTTATTTTTTTCACATTTCATACATGCTTATTTTTTAGCTATTAAAAATTCAAATGTATAAAACATTTGAAGAGAGCAAAGAAGCAGATCTAAGAGAGTAAATTCATGATGAAGTTAATAAAGATGTAATTTATATTGTAGTTTTTCACGGAGTAAGGAGTTTTGAAGATCGGAGAGGTAAATTTATGACCTAATTTTTGACTGTTACCCAGAGGCCATCCCAGTTTTTAATTCACAGAACATAATACATAGGCTATTATTACATTGAAACAAAATATGGGTGACAAAAACATCAATACAAATAACACTAATATAAATAAACATATTACCAACAAAAATTAAGAATTTGTTAATTGGCTTGTCTACCTCAAACACAAATAAACCAAACACAAACTGGCTAGATGAAAGTTCACCACACGCAGGCTTTGCAATTAGTATTCTTCTTCTGTCCTCGCCCTATTCCCGCGATGAGGGGTCGGCGCGGACCTAACTTTCTCCCTCTAATCCTATCATTTGTTTTTGCGACTGGAAGAAATATAACAGGCCAGCCAGTTGCACGGTCTGACGCCTGTTGAAAAGAGGAAGGAAGAGACAGACATACAAAGAACCTAAGGACTGTCTGTCCCAGCTCAGGTAGCTCGTGGTCCACGTATCTACAAGATGTGGGCCCCTGAGCTAACACAGACTGCATTTAGTAAATATATGAAATAAAAAAGCAAACGTGTGTGGTATTGGGATCCGCCCCAAGGAATATAGTTCCTCACGCCTTTTTTTCAACTCCGAATATAATTTATTATAGAAAGAGATAGAAAGAAAGAGAATTCTCTAGAGCTGGTGGGGGGGGGGGTAGGCGTGGCCTCGCCAAGGCTTCGGCTAGCCTCGCCTCCTCCGTCGGCGCTCGAGCGCTGTAACGCATTTTTGTTACTGCTGCTTTTTGTTAAATGACTTTTTCTGCTAATTCACCCTATCGTAAGGCGCGTAAAATAACTTTTCGTTCCAATAGGATAGAGAAATGAAATAATAAGTAAATCAACAAGTTCATTAAATCTAAAAATTTTTTTGTAATATTTTTACTTTCTCTTATCCTATTATAAAATATATAGGAAGAGAAAGTATTGTTTTCCATAATAATAATATCTAGGAATATTTTAGGATTACTTAAATTGTTCATTAGAGAAATATAAATGCAATATAAGAAAAAGTATAACATCATTGCGCGTACAGTATTCGCCTTATTTTTATAAAAAATTTTATATTAACAATATTTATAAATATTTATTTGCATTATTCATTTTAAAAGCTAAAAATAATGTTATCACTAAATCTATCCGTCGCTAATAAAAACATTTTTTTTTTTTAATTTTAAGCTAATAGGTTATAATTAAATCGTAAATCAGTTTTTAACTTATTCGAATAATGAATATCATATTGTTCTATTCGCAAATGGAAGATCTAAATCTTTCTCAATTAAACTAATCGATAGAGAATGAAAGGGTGGAATTCCAAAGGAGAGAAAAGGGCCAAACAAAAGGGTTGGGGGGTAGAGATAGAGAGAATTCAAAAGAGATAAAACCACTTCTCTTTATTCAACAAAGTAAATGTCTCTTTTCTCTAACGGCCCTTGGACAGTTTTCGGACCCATCTAAAAGCTTGTAATTGCCTCCCACCCTTTTTGTATCTGTATCTGCACCAAGTTATTCAAATAAATCTCAATTGCTGTTTGTTTATTCAATTGTTATTTAAGAAAGAGAGGTAAGTGGATATTTTTTTTTTTTTCTAAATATAAGAAAGTGAAAAATGAGTTTGAATGAAGAGAGAAGGGAAATCAAATTTGTTTTTTTTTTATGGTAAATCTTATTTATTGATTGTCTGTTTTTGACAGTCAGATAAGATGTATACATTTGATTAAATTCACTAAAAAGAACCATTTTGAATATTTCATATTTCATTTTTTGTAAACATTTTTATTATTTATAATTCCTTCTAAATCAATTCAATCAAAAAAGATGTAACAGTCAATTTTGTTTCTATACAATTTTTTATGTTATCTGCCAGTTCGCGGTGCTTTTAAGGCACCTACACACGTAACTGCAAACTTGACAAGCATGCATGTGCAATCTTTTTGTACAAGCAAACTGTAGCAATTTTGCGCAAGCATTTTAATTGTGTAAGCCGCTTGATGCTCGACTGAATTTTAATCATGCACAAGCATATTTGCACAAACTCTCCGCCATTTTATAGACGCTTTAACATTTAATATTTATTTAATATATATTAATTCATTTAATATTTCAATTTAATATTTAATGTGTCTCTGTTTAAAGCAAGTGAGTATTTCTTAATATGTATTTTGTATTACTTTTTTAATTAAGTTGTATTTTAATTTTGACCATTTTGTTTCTAAATGTATTGTTTTGTTAATATTATTGGTATAATGTAATTTTTACTTTTATATTATTATGTACACTGATTTGTATATTTTGTATTTTATTTGTTTTTATGTGTTGTATGTAAAAAAGGAATGGCCGTGTAGCCAATCCTAAATAAATTTAAAAAAAGAGTATTTCTTGTTATCTTCGAATAAATAACCTTCCGAGTTTGACATTTTTAGGTTAATTTTCGACATAAGCTGTTGCTTGCACAAGCATGGTGCCGAAGGGAATTTGTGCCTGCTGGTACAAAAAGATTGCACATGCCTGCTTGTCAAGTTTGCAGTTACGTGTGTGGCCGACTTTATATGTAGAAATGTTTATGAAAATTCTAATAGAATTGAAAATTACAAAGAAATTAATTTATGATAGAAATATGTATTAACTAGATATAAATTCTCCTCAAATAAATTTCTTTTTCTATACCCGTATATCAACATGAACGTCGATTAAAATTTGAACTTCGATTAAGCTTAATCCTTATGGATAAAGATAATATATTCCCTTATTCAAGTTAGTTAAATTCTATTTAATGACATTCTCTCTCCGGAATAGGGTGGATTCAATTGGAATTGGAATTTTCATTGGTTGAAGATGAAACCGAATGGAAAATTCCCGTCAGTCTTTGGACCAGCTAAGCTAATCATAAAGTTCAAAAAGACTATATTTTGATTTAAAATTCTTTATTCGATTTAATGAGTTTTTTTTTACGTTATTGAATTTTGAATATTTATAAATGAAAATTTCAAATAATAAAAAAAATATGAAGATTTGAAATTTCAATAATAAATTTATCAATCAATCATTCATATCACAAAATAACTCATAAATCAGTGAATTAATAAAATTAGCAGGCCTATTTTATCGAAAACATACACTTCTTCTGAATGTTTGCTGGAATTTTTTGAGAGGCAGTCTTAATATATACTAAATGAATAACTTGGTTTTAATTAAAAAATAAGAGAAATTAATAAAATTACTTGTGTAAATAAATGTTTTTTTTTTTTTCATAAGGTGGGTTGTGAAAAATTTTAAAACCTCGTACAGGGCCGCGGTCAAAAAATTTGAGAAACGCTGTTCTAGGCTGTAGGTCAATAAATTTCAATTTTCTTGTACAATGTCGCCATCCGAGAACAAGGTAAAGGCGGCTGTCGACGACTCTAGGCTCAATACATTTAAACCTTGTTGATAAAACCAATATTTAAAAGATGGAACTCATGCCTGACATCAAAGATCTGAATTTTGTATAGAAGTTTCACTGTGAATACAACGAGGTTTTCTAATAAAATTCTGTTAATAAAGATGGAATTAATAAATAATAAATCTTAATACTAAAGAAAGTAAGTATATTAATTTTTTAGTGTTTTTATTCAATTTGAAAAATAAACCCTCTTTTTATATCTATACAATATTCATCATCTACAAAATCTTATAGGTCTTTTGTAGTAAAATTTTTTATATTTTTAGAGCTTGACTTTTCTTTAATATTTACTTTAAGCCTTGTGCCGTGAGGTGAATCTCTGAGGGTTAAGCCAAGTTAAATCTGAATCCGGAAAATAAGCTGGCTCAAGAAAAAAAAAAAAGAAAAGAAAATTGTATGGTTTTTGAATGAGAATTACATACCAGGTATCAACTACCATGTAAATAATTAGTCACCCTACATCCCGCCTCTGGTGACCAAAATGTATTCATGAGAAAAAAACATTTGATAAATTTTTTGTGAATTAATATTTTGGTTGAAATTTGATTCATATTAGTAATATAACATCAAAATCAATATTAAAAATTTAGCAGTTTTTTTTTGTTATTAACTGATACGAATACATTTAGTCAATTTCAATTATCCTGAGTGAATTTTTTAATCACTAAACAAATATTTATTTTTACTTCTTTTTTTTTTTTGTTTATCTCTAATTGAACATATTGTTACATTAATCGGATTGATCAATAAATTACTAAACTTAGGTGTACATATAAACCAACTAAAAGGTCCATTAAACTCAGCCTGGCATGCAGATATATGAGTCAAAGAGAGGGTTGAAGAACGGAACCGGATATCGGAATCAGAGCCGAGGAGGTGGTAAGTCCTCGGGCAGTTGTCGTAAGTTAATACGAGAGGCTTATCGTTGCGGTCGAGTCGTTGCGGTTTGCTAATCCTAAAACGGGAGGTCGGGGATAAGGATTCTCGCCTGTTTGGTCCTCCCCCGAGGTCTTAGATCCTGTCTGCTCTGCTCTGGTCCTCAACTTCAACTTGATAACTTCGTATCGGAGTTGGAATGGGGTAAAGGGAGATGAGAGCATGTCATGTAAACTTGGACACTTCAATTTCTGTTTCACAATGCCAATTTGTATTTTAATTGTTTTTATCACAGAAGAAAGGGGTTTTGTTTTTTTTTTTAAAAAAACAGAGAAGTTCTGTAAAATCAATAGGAATTAGGGATGGAAAAGTCGACTCTGACTTTAGTCAGGAATCGATCTTTTACTGAAAATAATCGACTTTTTAGAATCGAATTGAAACTCTTTCAAGTCGATTAGATTCGATTCTCACAGGACGAATTCGGCTTTTTTCTTATCATAATTAGTATCAATGGGTAATATAGTTTGTAACGTTTTCATTGACTTTTATATTTCTTTTAAAACCTACACAAAACACACCAATCAACATGCTTTCTAAAGATTAGTTAGTAAAATTACTTTGAAAGACACTTTTCAGAATTTATAATCCTTTTTGACAAATTTGGACAAAGTGTTAGATTGAAAAACACTATACTTTAATATATTCCTATGATTTCTTATATAAAAATATTTATATCAAATATCAATAAAAAATTTAATGACGTAAAAAAACACTTTTTTTTTTGAGATAACACAATTTTAATTAGACTGTTTTGTAAAGCTCAAAAAGCTGAACATTTCTGTATATATAACTCACTTTTGCTATTTTATGGTTTACGACCTTTTAATTTCCAAGTATCGATATATTTAAAATTTACTTGTGAGTATCTTCTAAGTACGAGTTATAGAGTTTTTAAAAAGTCGACTTTCAGAAATGATTAATCGATTTCGAGAATCGAAAAATATCAAGTCGATTCCAAAATCGAAAATCGACTTTTCGAGCACCTTTTCCATGCCTAATAAAAATATCTGAATCTAAAACTGAAGGAAAGTTTCGATTTTTTTTAAATTTTATTGATCTCTGGGTTTGAATGCAAGTTTAAATATCTTGGGATTCAAATTAGAGGGAGGAGATAGACCCATTCTCGTATGTGACAAGTTAGTAACAATTAGCAATTATGTCAGCTACCCTAGCCTATCATATTAACATTCGAGTGGGGGAGGATCTTAACAGTGAATGGGTAACTAACTAGGCCTATGCAGTATCAAAAGCTAATGAGCAAATAATTACAATTAGCTCATTTCCTTAAAATAAACTCTCTAGATATTTACATTTTAATTAATTTTATTTATTAAATTATGTATGAATTAAAACAACTCACTTTCTTTTAAATGATTCTATTTTTACTATTTTTAAATCGTATTCTAACAACAAACTTTTTTTGATAAGCTAAAAAGAAAGAATGAAAGAATTAAAAGTAATATAATAACGTATACGTCATTATGCTCTTCGATTTTTCTCGTTATTATGCTGGACCAAAGGAGTATTATGACGAGAAAAAGAGGAACAAAAAGGCACTCCTCTCAAGAAACGTTATAATGTTGTCAATAGAATCAAAAAATTTCATTTTAAAACATGATTTAACATAAGGTAGCTATTAAAAAAAAAAAAATTGTTTACCTAAATTTTTTTGACGAAGTTACTTTTTTCAGATATTACAGTATTATTATTATTATTTATTTATTTTTTTTTTTTCTAAATTGTCAAGTTATTAGAGATCGTCTTGTGGGTTCCTTTGCATGGAAAATGAACGTTTGACGTTTCTACTCCTAGTTTAAATAAATTAAAAATAAAGATATAGATTAAAAGAGATTTACTAGTAAGTTTTGCCCGCTGACTTTATTCAAGTAAGCCTAAATGAGATAAAAATGCTAAAGACAACACTTAGGAGAAGACTGAGTTATTCTCTCATATAATACAATAATATAAATGTATAGCTATTTTATCTACCATATTTAAAGATAAATTAGACTGATTGGAGACATAAAATCTTTTCATTGTCCTTGATATGAAAAGAGTTTGCTATCAAAGTTATTATAGGCCTACGTCAAAAGGACTGAAGAAGAATAAAATCAATATTGAAAGGTCGCCTTAAGTAAAAATGTAGACCTTTTTATAAAAAATAAAAAAGTACTATTATTTCGGCCTAAATAAAGGAAACATTTTGACATTATTATTTACCATTGTCCTTAAAATGAAAAATTTTCTAATACAGTTATTTTCCTTTTAAAACATCATTAAATTAAGGGGAAGTGAGTTATAAAAAAATAATTAATATTTTCTTTGAAATATTAATTTTAAACTCATACGTAGAATACATAGAATGTGTGTTTAATCAATTTTAAGCATGAAGAAATTGAGCTAAGAGGCTGAAATTTTATATTTAAGTTTGGTACCCATCTTGGATGTAACACGAAGATTTTAAACAAAATCGGCCAAAAAGTACTAGTACTTTACTGATGTACTTTTTCAGTTTTTTTCGATTTCCTCAAAATTCGTTCCAAAGATTTTTTTAGATGGTCTTTAAAATGTATATTCTCATTTTGCCCTTGAAATCTTTTGAAGCACACTTTACTCTTGAACTTAATTCATAGGAAAGATAGGAGAAATGGTTGCAATGCTAATAAAATATAAATATTTTATTTTAAATTTTACATCTATAAATTTTACATCTTGAATTCTAATATATCGGCGGTAACTAAATATATGCCGACAGAAAAAAATCTGGTGGAACAAGCACAGAAAAAGTTGTGTGCTGTGCGACCAGTCATACCAGATTTTTCATTTCTTGGTACAAATCGGAAGATGTCTCAGGTTCATAAATAATATTGTAACTCAAAAATATAGTGTATATTATGAAGAAATTCAAATTGTATGCAAGCACTTCCCTTTTCTCCTCATTCCATTTTATTTATGAAAATAAGAGAAAGTAAAGTAAAATGTCAGAGAGATGGCCAGTATTGAGAAGTAAAAAATAAATTTTTATTCCAGATCAATACTTTCCCACATAAACAAACGATGTGAGATTATTTTATTCGATAAGGTGTAAATGACTTAGTTAATAAGTAAGAAATTCTTAAAGAAAATAATGATAGAAGAAATCAACTAAGAGTGATAAATGTAAAAATATAAATAATAAATTTGCTATTTTTCTATCTAAGGTAATTTAAAAGATAATCATATAGAAACCAATTTGCTATTGATTTTTCTATCAAATTTCATTTTACTTATAATATGGGCATCGAAAGAGAATAGAAATAAAAAAAAAGGATCAAAAGGATAGACTAGACAATGAAAAAATTTTAATTAAAATTCTTTTAATATTAAGTTTAACATTATATAAAATTCTCTTTTTTTATTCGTAGCTACTTTTCTCATTTTTTATCTTCAATAAGTCATTTGACTTCAAATTTTGTATTCTGTCAATTTAAAAAAAAAAATTCTTTCCTGTCAAAGACAATTCGATATTAAGATATAGTTGAAGAGAGAAAAATAAACGCCGTTACGTGCAAGCATGTGTCGCCACAGTCTTAACCCCTGGCCCAGGCAATTTCATCGTGGATGGTCGTCATTTTTCCGATATTGGTTTATATGATGATATATGTTCGTTTTAGTCAACTCTTGGTTTCGTCATCCAGTCAGTTTCACATATTTTTAGACCAATCACATATCTAGCAGAGGTGATTATAATAAGTGATCCAAAAAAAAAAAAAGAAAGCAAATAAATATCGATCTGGAGAAAATTTTACTCAATTATAATTTATCTTCTTTCAATCAAAATAAATAAATAAATTATCTTTCTCTAGTAGGAGGAATATAATTAATACAAGTTTAGAGAATAAAATGCGCAAGTCGAGAGATTTGGTTATTTATTTTTTTTTTTTGTTCATCACTAGTCACTAGTAAGAGATTCAGATTATTACTACGTTACTCCTTGGTCCATGTACTATATGTGTACTTAATTTCAAATAGATTTATTGAAAATTGTGGATGGACATTTACATCTAAGAGAAAGGATTTGGCAACCCCCCACGTCACCTGAATTTAGAGCCTTTGAGGTATGTATACCCCAAAAAATCCCCTCACGTCTACCTGAATTTAGAGCCTTTTGAGGTATGCATACTCTAAATACTCTAAAAAATCCCCCTCACGTCTACCTGAATTTAGAGCCTTTTGAGGTATGTATACTCTAAATACTCTAAAAATTCCCCTCACGTCTACCTGAATTTAGAGCCTTTTGAGGTATGTATACTCTAAATTCAGGTAGACGTGAGGGGGTTGTCCAATATCTTAGAAAAGATTCTGGAACCCCCCCTTGATGGTACATACATACGTTTTTCTAATTTCATTTATAAAGATTTTGAGATTTTTGAGAGAAATTATTGAAGATATAAAAAAAATTTTTAATGTACTAGAATGCATTAAAAAGTATGAGATTTTATTTATATGTGTACTTAGATTAAAATATGTGAACAAAATGGAGAATTTATCCTCGGAAAAAAAAATGCTTCCAATAAAAATATACTTTTTTATTTTGCGCATTAAGAAAAAATTCACATCTTTTGATTATGACCGGATTAAATATATTTATTTTATTATTTCGCGTTAATTTAATTTAAAGGGAATAAGAAAATATAGAGTTGAACTTATACCCACTGTATATTTAATATAGATGGGCTACATATACGAGTTGTATTAATAAATATGGAAAAAAGAAATAAAAACTTAAGAAATAAAAAAATGTCGTGGAAATAAAAAAGGATAAATTGAAGAATAAAATGGCCCCATTTTTCAAAATGTTGTTTTGATATTGGTTTTAATTCCTAATCCATTTCCCAAATCGCTTTAATTTACTATAAAGTTAGGAATATACATATTTATATTAATAGATCATAAGTATCATTTTTAATGATTAAACTTTCGAATATTTGTGAACACAGCATACAGCTTTCAACTTTATCTTATTTTCGGTAATTTAAAGTTCCTAATCCATCCAATCTCTACTTGTTTATCAGATTTTTTGTGTCGAAATAGTTTTGAATACACACCCCTACAGATCATTTTGAGGGACCGATTTTTTTGGAATCAAGGACCCACAAAACCTCGACATCGAATTTTTGACACGATCCCAATATTACAGATATAGGTATGAGAAAGTAAAAAAATATATACAAATCAAATTTTTTAGGAATTAGTTTTTAAAATTTTATATTAAAAATAAATGTTGTGGAAAAATAAAATTTAGAAAATTTTTAATCTCGGGGGGGGGGTTTTTTAAAATTTTATATTAAAAACTAGACGGAAAGCCCCCTTCGGCGGGGCTTTCCGCAGCCAGGGGCTGCGCCCCTGGACCCCCTTGCTCGCCTACTTATATACATACCGGTACATACATTTTCCCTTTTCATTTTTTTATATATATAGATTATTTTAACGGTTAATTATTCATGAACTTAAGATTTTTTCCGAGTTATATGCCTTCCGGGACTCTCCCGATACACAAACAAAAAATTTACGCCGATATTTTAGAATTCAAAATGTAAATAAATAAAAAATCGTAAACATGGGTAAATATTTATATTTTGTTACCATGGCAACTATTTCTCCTAATTTTTATTTTTTCTTATTTTAACGGTTAATTACTCATTAACTTATTGTTATTTGTGAAACAAAACCTGTCGGGACTCTCACAAACATACACAGAAAATTTCATCATAATTGGTTCAGTCGTTTAGGAGGTTCAGTCACATACACACGTACAGAAGAATTATATATATAAAAAGAAAAGAAAAGAAATAAATGTTGATGGAAATTTATAAAATAAAATTTCCAAGAAAAATATTTTTTCCAAATCTCGGGGGTTGGGGGAATTACCCCCTTTACTCACTCCCTTGTATCCGAAAAATAAAAAAGATCAAAGGGCGAAATTGTTCTGTAAGTTTGGTTGCCTATCCTATGTTTTGAAGGATTTGCTAGAGAATTTTTTTTTCTTTTATTCACATCTTTTTTTTAGAGATATTTTATAATTTAAATTAAATTAGGTCAAGTAATTGCTTTTTGAATCTACAGGTAAATAAAGATAAAAATAAAATTTATTGATAAAATCCAAAAAAAAAAAAAAAAATTAATTAAATCAACAGTAATATATTATTTATTTATTTTTAAATAACTATCACTTAAGTATGCATGTTAAAGAAAACTACAGTCAATAATATATCTATAAATTCTTGTTTAGTAAGATATATAATAGTAAAGTGAAGACTTGGCTAACACGCAAAGAAACCAAAACATGACATGCAAAGGACGGTGGCGTCGCAGTGCGTTCCGGTCAGGTCTTGAAGACAAAACGAATGGTAGATGGTTAATTGAACGAAATGCGATCAAGCGTCATCACGAAGCCAATTAACTTTTCAATTTATTCTTCCACCTTGTGGCATGAGAGAGATATAGGCTATATACAACACCCTTCTCGTTTAAGGGATTGAAAATTTACTGAAATAGGGAACGACAAACAATTTCAAAGCGAAGAGAGAGGCTTTTAGGCAGAAAGTTTATTAGGTCAAGGTCTTTAAGGTAAGGATTGGATTCAAGTAAAAGTTTAAGTATAGGTTCTACATGGATTGATTGCACCGGTCAACACGATTTTTGGGTCTGGCTTCTGCATATGAAATTTTCGTTTTTCCGACGCTAATATTAAAGGGAAAAATAATTTTTTTGATCAAATTTTGCTTATGTAGAAACATATGTTCACTGTCCTGTAAATGGTTTACAGCTGTAGGACAGTTTTGGAAAATAAATAAATAAATAAACAAAGAGCAATTTTTGAATTTTTGAGAAAAACCACTGATTTTTAGGTTTTTTATAATTACTTTCTGTTACCTATGTATATAATAATATATACCATATTTATATATATATATAGAGAGAGAGAGAGAAAGTATTGGATTCATGTAAAAAAAATTCGATGTCGAGATTTTGATGGATATACACGTTTTGAGGTACTCTGAGTCTTTTTTGACATAGTCTGTCTGTCTGTGTGTGGGTGTGTGTGTGTTCAATTTTAAGCATGAAGGAATTGATTATATTTTAGTTAGGCACCTCCATGAGGCGTGTGTCTGTAAACAAAATTTCTCACAGGAACTAAAAGAGCTACGAGGTTGAAATTTTATATTTAAATTAGACGCGCGCCCGCCTTCGGCGGGGCTTTAGCCGGAGGGGCTGCGCCCCCTGGACCCCCCTCTGCTCGCCTTCATTGAAAATTGTGGATTTCTATAAAAGTTTAAGTATAGGTTCTACATGGATTGATTGCACCGGTCAACACGATTTTTGGGTCTGGCTTCTGCATATGTATAATTTTTCGACGTTTTTTTTAAAGGGAAAAATAATTTTTTTGATCAAATTTTGCTTATGTAGAAACATATGTTCACTGTCCTGTAAATGGTTTACAGTTGTAGGACAGTTTTGGAAAATAAATAAATAAATAAAAAAGAGCAATTTTTTGAATTTTTGAGAAAAACCACTGGTTTTTATGTTTTTTATAATTACTTTCTGTTACCTATGTATATAATAATATATACCATATATATATATATATATATATATATATATATATATAGAGAGAGAGAGAGAGAGAGAGAAAGTATTGGATTTATGTAAAAAAAATTCGATGTCGAGATTTTGATGGATATACACGTTTTGAGGTACTCTGAGTCTTTTTTTGACATGGTCTGTCTGTCTATGTGTGGGTGTGTGTGTGTTCAATTTTATGCTTGAAGGAATTGAGCTAGTAGGTTGAAATTTTATATTTTAGTTAGGCACCTCCATGAGGCTAGTGTCTGTAAACAAAATTTCTCACAGGAACTAAAAAAGCTACGAGGTTGAAATTTTATATTTAAATTAGGGACCCCCCCCCCGCCAAGGGGTGAAAATAAGCTTTTAAACAAAATCGGCCAAAAAGTACTAGTACTTTACTGATGCAGTTTTTTTCGATTTTCTCAAAATTTCCTCTAACGATTTTGATTAAAATTTAAAAATCAATTATTTTTTAGATGCTCATTTTGCCCTCAAAATTGTTTGAAAAATACCTTACTCCTGTACTTCATAGGGGAGATAGAAGAAATGGTTGCCATGCTAACAAAATATAAATATTTTTCTATCCTTATAAATTTTACATCTTGAATTCTAATACAGGTATATCGGCGGAAATTAAATATATGCCGACACAAAAAATCTGGTATTCTCAGCAGGTTCTATGTGCATTTTTTTTATAGATCTACTTATATTAATTATATGCATAATACATATAATTAATATTTCGCAAGATAAAAAATTCAATGGATTTTTTCTGCGATTTTATGATTAATGTTATTTCGATTTTCAAGCCTCTTGGGGCACTCTTTCCCTTTATCCGATAGAGCTGAAATTTTACACAGATTATTGTTTCATATTGTTTCATGCAGGCACCAAACTAGAGGGTAGAGCAAAAAAAAAAAATAGCAAAAAATTTTTTCACCAGTAGTAGATAAGAGTCACCCTAGTGCTCATAGTGAATGCACAAAAAATTGAAAATTGAAATCTTTCTTTTTCAGGGAACGTTGGAATTGTGTTTCTATCTTTTGTAATTTGGAAGAAATAAATGTTTAAACACAAAAATCTGGGGTGAAGCACAGAACACAACTTTAAATTACCAAAGACAAGGGAAATTTGTATGCTGTGTGACCAGTCACGCCAGAATTTTCTATTTATTATCACTTTTCTCTCCTGGTTACCCATAGGGATTTAAGTTTCCATCATCCAATTAAATTTAATTATTTAAATTTTGTTGAATTTGAAGTTTATATTCATTTGATATAGAATATGTAGTTAATTAAATTAAATTTTGATTTAAATTCCAATAAATCAAGCTATGATAATATAATATCTATTTTTGATTGCATGCTAGAAATAAACTAGAGAACAGGGAAGGGAAGGAATGTCATCGTTTATTAGCAGAGTTATTCATAGCATACTTCTTGTCATCATCGTTTGAACATTGAAAATTAAAATGTATTTTTTCCAAAAGGGAGAAGGGGAAGCAGCGCTGATTTAGCATAATTTCTCTTTATTAGTCTGTCGGTTTATATACAGTGGCGTCATTTGGGAGGGGCATTCTCCCTCCCCATGGGCTCTGATTTTTATAAATATATATATATTCTAAATTAAATAAATAAATATTATTCTAAATTAAATATTTCAAAATATATCTACGAGTATATAAATTGTACAAAATTTAACAATTAAATTAAATATCTTTTGACCAAATTTGAGTATCTACAGTATTTGTAAATAAATTTTAAGAAAAAAAAATGTTTGCCTCCCCCAAGAAAAAAAATTTGCCCCCCCCCCAAGAAAAAGTTGAAATGAAGCCACTGTTTGTAGACAAGAATAGAGAAATTTTTTTATTAAATTTACAGGTCTATTTAATTTTCACATTTAAATACAAAAACATTTGATACAAATTCTTTAATAGGAAATGTAAATTTTTATTGAAAGCATTTTAAAATGTCATATTAAGGTGCACGTCTCGAAAAGCCGTTAGAAGACGATTCACTACCGAGTTACTCGAGGCGGCAAGAGATGGCGTTAGTTTTTCCCATAAGAATACAAGGGATTTATTCCATTTCATTTGAAAGATTCCAGCTAATTAATTAATAGTAAAAAATTAATTATTTTTTTAACAAAATGATTACTAATTTAATTATCTATAAGATATAGAGCGAATTTTTTTAAAAATATCTTTTATTTAATGCGATTAATCTAAAAAAAAAAAAATTCATTTTTTCGAAAATCAAAAACAGGACTTCTATAAGTTGTAGAAATTTTAAATAACTTTAAATTAAAAAAAAAATTTGAGGTCGATAGCTTCAAAATTGTGGCCGCTGGAATCTCTCAAAATCAGCACCCAGGGACCGGCACCTGAATAATGTCATATCAAAGAGAAATCAACTAAACAATACAATGTACAATAACAGAAAACAAAACTAAGAAGGCACCAAAAGTTAATCAAATTTAGATACTTTAATTTAATTCTGAAAATTGTTTTTACGCTTTCGTCCATTTTCAAAGCCATACGCCAAAATCTAAAATCTCTCTCTATTTTAGAGTTAAGAAAAGCGCCCTTTGGCAACTTATTTTACGTTTGCTTTAGTCTAATGATTTATAGATTTAAGAACGTTCAGCATTTGTCAACCATTAATAAAGCTTGTAGGAAGATTCAACCTAAGTGGAATTTATTGCATTTCAGATGTTATTTATATTCATAAAATTTCTCTCTTTATCTTTCTACACTTTCTCTCTCTCATATATGTAGTATATAGATTTTATTGATTAATTGAAATTAATATTAATATTTTATGAAATAAACAAAAATTAATGGATAATCAATACGCAATCATTTTTTTCTATAAGAGTAAAAATTAATAATTTATTCATATTGTAATGAAATGTATTTAAAAAAAATATTTAAAAAAAAAGAATGCCCGTGACCTCAGAGAGAAACATTAGGTCCTCGTGCCTAGGGTCCCGGGTTCGCTTCCCGTCCCAAGCGTTAATATTTTGTTCTGAATAATGGGAGGCAATAGATTAGAGCACTCGTTTAATCAAATTTGAAAGATTTTAATTTGATGTGCGGTTTCGAACTCCAAGCAGCCTAATAAATATTTATTTATACCATTTGGATAGCAAATGATGCAAATAAATGTGTCAGGATAATTTATATCGTTGTATTTGTATATCTATATGGCCTAAGATGCCGAAAAAACTTCGAATCAAAGATATCATCAATAATTAGATATCATTTATTCTTTAAGCCAATAAAAAAGTCACTTATCAAGAATAAGAGAAAAAAAAAGGAAGGAAAATTCCCAGCCCTTAATTTTCAAGGCTATCTATTTCCGCATTGGAATTGAGAACGAAAAGGTTCCTACTATATTTGGAGAGTTCATTTGTGGTGGTGAGGTACATGAAGGAATTCAGGATGTTAGATGGAGAGGAAGGATCGCTTCTGGTTGTTTAAGTTTTTCTCTCTGTCTCTCTGTCGGTGTCAGTTTCGACATCTAAAATTCTTTTAAACATGTTTATAAATAATGGATTAAGTTGATGAATTAAATTTAAAACTCTTATGCCCAATTGCACCG